>JADRCO010000534.1:0-31416 GCA_021464525.1 Rhizophagus sp. LPA8_4_AMF
ATATAAATATGTAATAATAGAATTAAATAAATAACTTACTTCCTATATTATTAAATAATTTTTTGAATAAAGAATTAATTTTATGTAAATATTATATAAATATTTAATGATTGAATTAAATAAATAACATACTTCCTATATTATTTTAAATAAAGAATTTAGTTAATTTAAATATGTAATAATAAAATTAAATAAATAACTTACAACTTACCATCTAAAAGAAATTACAAAATAATTTTTTAAATAAAGAATTTAGTTAGTTTAAATTATATGTAAATATTATTTATATATTTAATAATAGGATTAAATAAATAACTTACTCCCTATATTATAAATAATTATTTAAATAAAGAATTTAGTTAGTTTAAATTATTTGAAATATTATATAACATGTAATAATAGAATTAAGTAAATAACTTACACCCTATATTATTAAATAATTTTTAAATAAAGAATTAGTTATATGTACCGACTGTATATATTATATAAAATATATAATAATAGATAACTTACAATCTATATTACAAATAAATAAAGAATTAGAAATATATAATAATGGAATTAAATAAATAACTTTACAACCTACCATCTAAAAGGAATTACAAAATAATTTTTTAATAGAATTTAGTTAGTATAAATTATATGTGAATATTATGAAGGAAATAATTTTACGCAGGGCGTTGATTTTTTGTGGTAAATTTGCCGATCATTTATGATCACGTGATATCATAAATTTCGTTTTTTTAATAAACGCGGCGCAAACCTTATGAACTTATTATAGAACTTCTAAAGTACATGCCCTATGCGTATTTTTGCCTTCTCTACAACTTTACTTATATGACTAAAAAGGGTTTAAAATACTAAATTCGACTTTTATACATAACATAATATAGGGGGTGCGTTGCTACGCACCTGCGTATAAATTTAAATCCTTATATAAATATGTAATTATAGAATTAAATAAATAACTTACACCCTATATTATTAAATAATTTTTAAATAAAGGATTAATTATATGTAAATATTATATAAATATATAATAATAGAATTAAATAAATAACATTACCTCCTATATTATTAAATAATTTTTTAAATAAGAATTTAATTAATTTAAATTGTATGTATATATTATATATATAATAAAATTAAATAAATGACTTATAACTTACCAACTAAAAGAAATTATCAAATAATTTTTTAATAGAATTTAGTTAGTTTAAATTATATAAATAATAGAAATATAGATATCATATAACTTACACCCTGTAGTATTATTATTATTAATTAGTAGATGTAAACATAATACAAAAGTATTTACTGTAAATAAATATATCACTTACAATCTAGTTATTTAAATTAAAAATATAATTAGTTGAGTTATATAAAATATTAAATAAATACTGTAAATATATTTTAGTAACTTACCATCTGTAATATAATTGATTAGTATTAAATAGTTATTTAAACAAGGAATTTAGTTATTTGAATATTATGTAAAATAAATAAAGTAAGGATTAAGGAACTAAAAATTTAAATAACTTACAAACTATATAGTAGTATTATTAATCATTAATAAATTAATTAGTTACATGGAACATAACAAAAATAAGTAATTCAATTATAAGATAACCTATTAACTTACGAGCTAAATTATTTGATATAAATTTTCATATAATATATATAGTTAGTTAAAATTATGTGTGTATATCATTTAGATAATATTTAAATTATTTACAAATAATTTATTTTATAAATAAATGAAAAATTTTAATATTTCAGCTTGTATAATATATTATATTTACCTTCAGGTACCTTGGTACTACTACTTGAAACTTATTGCAATTTGTTTAAAAATTTTAGAATGCTAATTATATTAAATGCTCATGCTACATATATGTTTTTTACCTTTATCATTACTGTGAGCCATTTGCTATAATTATATCAAAATTCTCTCCAACTAGAAAAGATAATGTAAACATCATCTTTTTTTTTCTTTTTATATTATTATTAAACGCCTTTATATATGGATAATAATATTTATTTAAAATGCATTGCGCAAAAATTATGTCATGTATGATGAATGATGAACAAATTTCACACGTGTGTCCAATCGTAAGCCTCATTGTTGCGCAGCAATAATCACAAAACAAGAAAACTTTCTTAATACATAATATACAAACTCCTAAAAGTCATTAAATAGATGTATTTTCGGCTACTTTGCAAGTTTACTTAGAGTGTCAAAGGTAGTTTTGAATATCGCTTTTTTTGATTTTTTCGTTAAAGTAAATACAAGTCAGACCTCTGATCGCCATGTGGTTGGGATTATACTATATATATAATGTGATTTCATAGAGGTTTAAAATTAAATTTGTCTGTTGATCTAGGTATTTTAGGTATTTATTACTCGTAATAAACTGAATAAATAAAAATAAAATAATAAAAATTAAAATAAAGATAAAATAAATTAGATGTATAAAATTAAAACTTTTAAAGATGGTTCTGGGGACCAGAAAAATTTTATAGTTACACAGTTTTTGTGATTTGATCATGATATACATCAATATAATCATCTAAATATCAAATAAATTATGACACTTCAAAACAATTTACCAATTCCTTTCCTTAGTAAATTATATTATTTTATTACATAATTTCGAAAAATTATCAGCTAGAAATATTTAATAATTGGAACTTGCTTTTTAGCTTGCGATTCAAGTCATCACATAATTTTGGTATTCTTTTAAAGATGGTCTATATTAAATTTATCTGTTTTTATTGTTCAAAAAATTTTATTTAAGTTTGTATAGATTTAAATGCATCATTCAAAGACACTTGAATTTCTCTTCTTCAGAATCATATTCATCAATTTCATCTTACATAATTGCAATTTGAATCCCGCATTGATTTTAAAATAAACGCTACAGAAATTTAAAAATACCATTCGATGACACACGTTGTGTTGTTAAGTCACATATTATCGGTAAAGCAAAATAAACATACAGGTAATAAAAATGTTTGTACATGCATAATAAATTATTTCTAAACATATTTTTAAGATAGCATTTTTAAAATTATTATCCAAAGAACATAACTATTTTCTTTGAGTATTGTTTGGTTCGTGTATATATGACAATTACAAAGATCAAATACAAAGAAGTTTAAGAAGTTTTAATGTTGAGCGTTATAATTCAAATTTAACGAATTATGAATAGAATTTTCATACTGTTTATACTGAGGGTAAAAAACGTCATCCACATAATCAATTTTCACGTGGCTCTCTGCGTACTAATTTTTTTTTAGGTAAATTTTATTGGGCACAAAAATAGTATAATCGAAATGATCAGATTGTCATAGTGCGGGCCAAAATTAAATGTAATTTCAGTTTGGCCAACATCATACTATGAAAATTGGATCAGTTGACATAGCGTACGTACACTTCACTTTTCACGCGCATGTAATTAAAAGTAAATCGGAACGATATTTTATTTATATATATAAGAGGTTCATAAGTTGCGCATAAAACTTTTATGAATAATGTGCGCTCTGCACGTATAAAAATAATCTGATTTTCCAACACTGACTATGAATCTATCATTTTTTTACCCTAACGCAGGCCAACATTACAATAGTTCTGGCCAGAATTACTATCACGTGCACTATAGTCGACTCGAGTCAAAAAATTCTAGTGCGGAGTTACGCGAGTGCGAGTCCAAGTTTTTGCTTATGTGTAACATGAGTTGAAACAGCCATGGTTAATATTATCAAAATGTAATATAAAAGTTTAAACCCAATTTTTTATATGGAATAAAAGAACCTAATATATAAATTTTTAATAATTACATGTTTTTCTTACATAAATTTGAACTAATAAATATATATACATTTATAAAAATAAGACAAAATAATAAGATAAATAAAATAATAACTACCAAATAAATTTTAAATTTTAAAAATTTTAAACTAAAGTTACTTTGAAATTAACCCTTAAAAATTCTCCTTCTTCATTCTTAATAAAAGGAAGAATTTCTATTTGACCTAAAAATAAAACTAAATTTATAGATTGATTATTCCATGATTCTGGAATATCTATACCAATTGTACCAACTTTACTTACACCGGGCTCATCACAATATATAGCATCTTGCGCAGAAGTTGAATATAATTCGATATAAAATTTTGTTTGATCTTTATAATCTAATTTGAACTCAAATTCTTGATTTACTTGGACTTCTGTACCTTTTGATACCAATCTATTAAAAAATTGCCTTTCATTTGAGTTATCTTCTTTCCAGGGGTGTAATATTCCAACTCCATAAGTTATATCTATTACTCGTGAATATATTGAGTTCATGTTTAATCCATATTCAAGTGCTCCACTTATTACAGTAGCTAGAGGTTGTCTAGGTACGATAATAATATGTTGTTGAAATTCTTGTTCAATACATGTCCGTAAATATCTCGATTTACCAAGACTTCCTGCCAAAAATATTGTAAGACAATAGTTGCTTAAATTCAATTGTTCATGTATTAATTGAATTATTTGTTCTACTATTGGATTAAACATTGGTTTTATATCATCGTAACTAATTTTTATTTTCCATCCATTTTCTTTTAATTCTTTCAAATAAGAGTCGGTAACATATTGCTTAATATCAGGACAAATCTTCTCGAGTTTCATATCATATACGTTATAATTGTCCTTATTTTTGATCTTTTTACGAAATTTCTTAATTAAGCGTTGTAATTGGTCATCATGATTTTTTCCAAGATTTTTTAAAGCGGTAGAGCCAACTTTTTTTGAAATAAATGCAAGAAATTCTTTATCTATGCAATTCGACCCGCAAAGTTTACTGGAACTTAATGATTTTTCTACTAATTTATTATTTACTATTTTCCTAAGAGTTAATTCCACTAATTCACTTCCACAATTAACAACTAAAAAGTCTGCTATAAATTAATAATAAATTAACATATAATAATTTTAAAAACTAAAAATAAAAAAAAAAAAATTATACAAGTCCCTTACATTTAGATTTTTCTTTTATTGTATTCATACAATCTATAGCAGCCGCCTCAACTAATTATCATTAAATTATTATATTAGATTTAAAAAACAAGTAACTTAATAAATATAATAAATATAGAAATTAATAACCTACTTCCTGTAATTAATAGTAATTTTTCCGAATCTTCGCTATCAATTAATTCAGCTTTACGCATACATTTTCTTATCATAGCCTTTTTTTGATGGGAAAGCTTCGAAGGAATAGATAATGTGATCATAACATTTTTGAAGAAATCTATTTCAGGTTTCAATACGGTATTTTTGATAAACTAATGGAAAATAAATATATAGTTAAAGGATTTTAATAGTTATATTATTTAGTAATTATTTTCAAAAAAAAAATTACCTCTCCTAAATTAATAAGAAAAATATTAATAAAAATATTAATAATAAAATTTTGATTTAAATATAGACGACAATATTTTAATATACAAACCTATATTTTTTAAATAACCAATAGCTTGTTTATCAACAGAATTTGATGATAAATTAAATTCGTATCTTGCATTAAATTGATCCGGCCAATCTTCGTTTATAATGATATTATTCATTGGTTCATATGCGTAGGCAAATCCAGAAGATGTGGCTCCAAAATCTTTTTAAAAAATATTTTAATATTAATTAATATTTAAAGCAATTTATTATAAAAGAAAAAAAAAATGATAATTTACCTATTGCGATGGTCAGTTTAATATCATTACCCATAGAAGGTTGTTTTATAATTTTTGAAATATATTTAATTTCATTATTAATTTCAGAAAATACATTTTCATTCAACCTGTCATTGGTTAAAATACGTCCAATTAATTCCAAAGGAATATTAGAAAAATTTATTCCTTTTTTGGTAGAGAGAGGTGAATATCCCTTCTCTCTATTATCGTTATCAATTTTTAAAACTTCCCTATCTGAATATAGAACGCAAATATGTAAGTCTATATTAGTGTTGGTTTCATCAGGATCATTTGATTCGCTTAATTGAAATCTAATTGAATTATATGACCATTCGATTAACTTAATGTCATTCATTGGTTCATCATTTGATGGCGGGTAATTTGCGTTAACGGAAATACAACATCCTTGAGATAACGGAAAGGGCGTTTTAATATGACAATAAGATTCATTTGCAGATTCCAATGTAATAGATTTCTTAAAATACTGTACTAGAAATTCACGATTTTTTGGACTGAAAACTGATAATTTTGAAGGTCTACCAATCATCATCCATATAATATGACACTCTTTAATACTAATATTTGAATCTATTGAAGATTTTATTTTTGCATAAAAACCATTTAAGTCACATAACTCAAATTTAACAAAATGTTCTTCGACTAATGAGTCATTTCCCGAAATAATATTTCCAAATACTTCATAATTGTCACCTTTCAATGAAGGTTCTATATCTATGCGTTTATAATGTTCAGTATTTTTATCATTTAAATCTTTCAAATCAATAATTCCTGTCCTTATAATTCTAAATCCATCTTGATTGGTATCATAACCTCTTATGATAGTATGAATTTTACTTTGTTGTTCCGTTTCAAATATATCATATATAGGAATGATTTTATCCAATTCAATAATTTCCAAATTATTCTTATTATCTTGAATCCAATTTGTCAAGTTACTTTCTTTAACTTCGATAACATCACCTTTTGGTGTTACAAAATATGAATCCTTATCCAAGTAAGGCTTTAAGGATGATTCGATTGGCGAGTTTATATCAATCCTCTCATAATTACCAGAGGAAGTAGTTGATAAAATAATCTTACTTCCTAAAACAATTCTTTGTGGAAATAAGTGTCCATATTCACCAAATATGCCTTGTAAAGCGTCAAATGGTTTCATACTATTAAGTGCTTGTTCTATTTCATTTTTAAATTCTTCCGAAGGTTCAATAATATCTATATTTAATAAAACTTCATATCGCTCGTATTTAATCGTTAAAGGTATACCATTAAGCCTATCATCTAAATCATTACTTCTGACAAGTGGATTGATTTTATCTGTTATCATTATTGGCTTATTTCTTTCTAAATAAAACCCATTGCTTAGATTTAATTCTGGTAATCTAATAAAATTAACGGCAGATTTTTCGCTTATTTTCATTTCGAGATATCTATTTATTATTAGACCTTGAAGTAAGTGAAAATTTTTAACAAATTTTGTTAAAATAACACATGAATCTTCTTCGGCTTCTTCGTTTGCAATCCACTCTTCCAAATTTAACTTCTCTTTAAAGTTAGCAATACCAGGTTGACTCACTTTAAAAGTCTCGAAGTCATCAGATGGTAATTTACCGACCCTTAATTGAGAAATAGAAATAAGATCATCGTAGTGAATTATCTCAAGAATATTCTCTTGATATAACTTATTCATCCAATTGGTTAATTCTTTAGGGGTTTTTATCCTTTCTCCATTTAATGTCTCAATGCGTGGTGTGAATTGTAAAGTTGATAAATTATTGAATGGATTTCCATTATTATAAAGAGCCGAATTATATGCCATGATTAAATGAAATTTTAAGAGTTTAATCTCTTCAGGAGTAACCAAATTAAACCCTTTAATGAATAATTGTCCACCGGCTAGAAATTTTTTGGCAAGAAAATGACCATATATATCATGTAATTTTTCTTTATTATCACTAAAAAAAGATTCCACTGGTTCGGCATTGTAAGTAATTTCAACGACAGGAAAATTGATACAAATATCTAATGGTTTTGTGTTAATATCGCCATAATCTTCATTAGAATTAATACATGTATATACCATTGGTTTTCCATCATATATATCTATATCCAATTCATTATCATCGGAAATAACAACCTTTTTACTAAAGTGTATATTATTATTTTCGTCAAAGGATAAACCATAATTCAACTTCCATTGTTGAATTATTTTTTGTGTATCTTTTAATGGTTCTTCTTTCGAAATAATGTTCAAATCTTTTTCCAAAATACTTTCATCATCATCTTCGCTATCTTCTTCGCTTCCACTTTCCTCATAAGAATTATCCTCAGAAATTGGAATAGTAGTAGGCGGTTTAATAATAAATTTCGCTACTATAACGTTCGTATTTATATCAAGATCTTCGTCTGTCCCACAAAGACAAACCTTAATATGAAGTTCATTAGTAATAGCTATTAATTGACTAGAGTAAGTGGGACGTGAATCACGTGAAATAAAAAAATTTATCGTATGATTGCATTCTCCTACTTCATATTTGATTTCATGTTTTGGAACATCAGGAAAATTTGTCTTTTTTTCAATACGATAATTTCTATTCGCATTAAATCGAAAATCCATATAAGTCATCAAATAACTTTCAATACGTTCAACACTTATATTAGTTTTTAAGTATTTAATTTTCATGGGTATATAAACATAGGTCCCTAAATTAAATTTTTTGTTGTGTGGTAATTCAAATGTGTATTCTAAGAGATTTTGGAATTTACCTTGTAATTTATGAGGATAAAAAGAGGAAGAATCCTTATAACTCAAAGCTGTAGCTCTTTTAAATGGAAATTCGATTTCGACAACTGGTTTAAACAATTGCCATCTTTCATTTAAATTTACCGTAGCAATTAATTTATATTCTACCGACCCATTTGCTGTATTCGATTCATTGTTTAAATTAATAGTTTCGGGAAGGTTATATGATAGTAACCTTTCTTTAAAGGATATTATATTAAGATGTTGAACAGTTGAAAATGTAGCTTCTTTAGGCCAAATTTCGTATTGTTTATCAATAATAATATGTTTTCTAGTATTGAATATTGGTCGACAGATCTTTTCTACGCCTTTTAATTGTAAAATAACATTTTTTACTTGATCTGTATTATAATTAAGATGTAAATTGCCAATTAGATAACCTTCTTCATAAAAGGAATTACAATTTGGTGCGTGTGAAAATGTTAATCCTGCCATTTTATTTTGGCCGAGTAATTATGCCATACTTAATGTTTTATATATGTTTATATATATATTACAATTATGATAATTATGATGATCAGGATGATCAGGATGATCAGGGGAACTAGCACTATTTTGTGCGATCAAAAACAAATACTTGATCACAAGGAAGAAAAAAAAGGAAATAAAAGAATGAAGAATTTTTTTAATTGACGTGTGTGATAAATAGATATGAAGATATCATTTACTTTCGTACATAATTCCGTCATTTTTTCGTGGGAAAGTGATACAATCAAGTTAAAGTTTGCGTTGAATGAATCTTCCTTTATGTAATTCTACTCCCGAAAATTTAATATTAAATGTGTGACTGAACTATTTAAGGGTTCTGAAAATGATTATAATTTAAATTCAAAAAATCCATCGTCCCTTTATTTTTTTTTTAAAAAAAATAACTAAATTATCATTGCCAACTTGAAATTCACTATGAAAAAACTCATTTTCAGAAATAAAATTGCCATAACTATACAAAAATGTGAACCAGATAAAAGGGCAATGGTTCGTCTAAACCCCATGGAAAAATTATCAAATATTCGTACAAAACTTAAAAAACATAGTATCATCATGATGGATATCACTTACTCTTTTGCTAGGAAAACACCTGAGATTAATAATAATAGTACTAGCAATGAGATTAGTTATTGGTTCGCCGAAATAGCACGAGAAGATGAAGAAGAACTTACTTTAAGAGAGATCTTAGAAGAAATTAATGATGATAATATTTTGTACTTGGTGAAAAATTCAAGTCCCGATTGGAAATTTTTGAATAAACGTCGTAAACTAAGTTATGGATGTAGAATGACTTTTGACGGTATTAAGAAAGCAAATAAAAGAGCTTTTAAAATGAAATGTTGTGATTTGACTGTAATTGGAGCTGAAGGATTTAAGAAAGGAGTTATTAAATCTAAATCGGACGAAGATTGGATGATGAAAAAGAATTTATTTTTTAGTGCTGATATTAACGTACAAAATTTTATAACATTAGGAATTTCATCCGAGAGTCTGAGACAAAATTCTATCAACAATGAAACCAAATTATCTTATCGTTATATGGAATATGGTAAAATATCTTTAAAATTTGATAAATATTTAAAACCATCTTCAGAATTTAATAAAGCAGTAGAAGAAGCCATAGAATCCCAAGACCCTAAAAAATTTAAGATCATCACTGAAGAATTTGGACAATTCGTTCCAACTGAGGTAATTTTGGGTGGAAGAATGTATTATGAAAGTGTGGATACATCAACAGAACAAACACAAACAAATTCTAGGGATAATACTATAAAAGTAGGTGGTGGAAATTTTATGAACACCAAATTTGGACGTAGTTTCGATCACAAAAAAGGAAATTCAAGTTATTGTAATTTTAGTTTTGTAAGTTTAATTGGAGGAGAGCAACCTGACGGTTCTGAAGATTTTGATAAAACTTGGGTTCAATCTTTAAAAGATTATAGAAATTGGGATTGTATAGAATATCGAAATCCCGTTAGTATTTTCAGTTTATTATCTGAAACTTTACGTAAAAGAATCTTAACATCTATTGGAAAAAGAGTTCTTTATTCACACATTGAGGATCGTGATTATCGATTAATAGAACGTGGAGGGCAAAGAGTTTTTGAATTAAATATACCTTCAAATATAATGAATATTATTCATAATAAGGATTCTGATTGTAACTTTTTTGCAACGGTTGTCGATCAAGAAAATACAAATGATCTTTTTAATTGTCAGATACTTTGTCCATCAAATGGAAAACCAAGCGTTATAGTTCATTGTATTCAAAAAGAGTTTAAAAGATGTAAATGTCGTTTGAAAATCGGTCTAATGGTTATCGGTTATGATACGAGTTATAATTTTATGATTTCGGATAATGATTCTAACGTTCAAATCGATGTTCTGAAAAAGAATTTTGATGATTCTTCATCATTGCAAACTATGTTCAATGGGGATTCATTAGAAAATAATATTCCTTGTTTAGGAATTCCTGTATTAGATAAATTAGATTCTTCAAATAATTCGCTCATTATTGGACATTATTTTTTTGGCGATGCACAAGCAGCAAATGTAACTGGATATTGCACGTTCTCTTATTGTTTAAAAAATGAACGTTATGTAAATTTGCCAAACTTTAATTTTTATACACTTACTACATCGAAAACTTCATATTCCGATGCTTTTGGAAAAACACTTATAGACCGACGAGCATTTGCTAATAATTCGTTGAAGTTTATTAGTCTGAACTTGTATTGTGCTAAAAAATTATGGAAAATCGGTAAAAGCAATAATGTTTTTTTTTTGAAACAGGATCAAAGGCAAATTACAATTTATAATATTGAATGTAAGTGTAGAAGAACTTCAAATAGAACTTGTGATATTTGTAAAGAAATCTCAAATTTTCAAAGAAATGTTAAAAATATTGAATGTGCATTCTTCGATTCAGAAGTGAGTATACCTAATTATTTGCTATTATTATGATTGTTAAAATTACTAACTAAAACCTTCTATATTAAAGGTACTTGAGAATGATAAAAGAAAAATTGAATCGTTCGTATGAAGAATTCTTCGAATTATGTTTAACGCGATTTCTCTAGTCACGGTGATTTTGATTAGTGTATGGGTGAATTCTTATGTAATATCAGATGTACAATTTTTATATTTCATAGTATGCTGTAAATAAATTTTTTTTTTGTTAACAAACATGTGAAGACTGTAAAACATAATAAGGCTTACGTGTTTCATAATAATCTAAATAGTATCTAAATTTGACAAATATTTACCAAATATTTGATATTTGCTACATAATAAGTTGTACTGTAACAAATTTAACTTTTTTCTTCTTTGCGACAAGATTCAAATATTGAATTTTTTTGATTGTTGTATTCTTTTTTGCGATAACGTGCATACAAATAAGTATCTACATTGAAATTTCATTGAAATTTCCTGTTTTGTACAAGATAAGGAAAGTTCGATTTACAAAACAGGTTCGTGTAATGCAGCTGTTGGGGCATTTGATCAACTTTGTTATATGTTGCATGATTTATCAAAATTTTTTTTCTATTTTTTTTTTTCCTAGGAAAAGAAACACAATGTTGAATTTAGTGTGTAGCCTCTTAATAGCCTGTCTCAATAAAAAATAGGAAATGATAACGACCAATGGGCGGAAAGACCTGAAAAAGCTTATATTATTTATTTTTTAATATACGCGGATTTTTTTATTATAAATGAATAAAAGACAAGCATTTATTCTTTATATACTCAACGAATATATTATATACGATGAATAGTGAGATTCTCACATAGTATGTTTATTAGACGCGTGTGCATTAGAAGCTTGCGTCACTTGATCGCTAATCGTTGAAGGTTATGGAAGTTACCCTCCGTCTTTGTGTAGAGGTTTGTACGCATACATCTTAATACAGGTGATAATTGATAATCAATGATACTAAAATTATTGTTTTTTTTAAGAGGAACTTTTAAGCGTAGAAGTATTAATTACTAAATATACCGCTCATCTATGATGTTAAACAAATGGTTTCGTCTATATTTTGTGGATAAATGTGAATAAATGATGACCAAGACTACCTTAAGGAAAAATATATTACCATAGTATCGGTAAGTTATGAGTTAATTTTCATTATGCAATCTTTTTAAAATTTCGTATTGAAATATGATACTTTATTAACTACAAACCCTTTAAATATACATTCGACCATCAGTTCAATGCGCCTGTGATTTTACCAGATAATACTGTTTTTGGGAGTTTAATTATGAAGACTATGAGAAGCCTAAACTTCTCGAAGGATTGAATAGATTAAAATTAAATCACTATTACCCTTCCGACTTTACTCTATGTTGTTACTCAGCAAGTTAAATCATCATTCAAACGAGATTAGGGATGCATACTTGGTATTTATTTATTTATTTTTTTTTTTTATCAATTCAACCGATTAGAGATTCTAACGTAAATCCGTCAACAGGGTGCCCTAATCACTTTGGAGGTTTGCTTGGGAATTTGATGGTCTTGGTAATATATTACCTGAAAAATGATCTTTTGATTTACGGAAACATTTTTACCGTAAATCTTTTGAAATTAAAAGATGGTTCACGATGTTTACGCGACTTAAAAATACCAACATATGATTATATATTGAGTTGATCGTTTACATAACCTGAACTTAACTTGATTATGGATGAACTTGAATTTACGTAATGGCGCTATTATAATTTTACTTGTATCTATCGGCATCTTTGATTAATTTAATGCGTTTCCCTTAGTTGGAGGTTCTTTTGGAAGCGATCAATGGTAGGTTCTAATCAAGTCCATATTTCTTTGCAACAATACTATAATACTTTCTTTAACATTTTATTCTTAAATCATTTTTTAGGTTCATCATCATCATCTTTTTCGTAATCAGGGTTATCGCAAAATTTATCTCTTTTTTATTCATAAATGAAGGTTTCTTTAAATTGGGTCAAATATTAGTCAAATTAACAAGGAATTTACAAAACAAATCTTAAAATGGAATCTCGTTTGAGTTGCTCAATTAGCGAGAAACCATAAATGTAGTCACGATCAAACCCTAATTAGCAGTTGGTGAAATGGATAATTTAAAATTTTTTAAAAGAATTATCAATTTATGTAGTAAAATCAAATTTCTATGAAATAGAAGTATTTATATTTTAAGTTATGCGTACAAAGTTAATATAATTTTATCATGTTAAAAAATAAAAATATTGACCTTAATCAAAAGATCAATTCATCACGTTAAATAAATCAGCCAAAGATATTTGACTTAAAAATATTGTTAATTAAAACCTTTCCAATCTATTCAATTTTTCATTTCTTCGACTTGAGTGTGCGGTAGCCATTAATTATTTGTGCAATCCAATTTTAATGAATTTTTGTTGGAACTACTTCACTCGATTCACTACTAATCTAGGTTGTTGACCTATATAGGTATAGGGAAGACTCGCTTAGTTCCGAACCGATACTATTGAAAAAATGTGTTGGCAGAGTCAAAAAACCGGTTCGGTTCCATAATCGGTTTTTTCACTTCGGCCAGATCCGAGTCAAAATTTCAAAATCGATTTGGAGCCGATGTACCAAACCGAATGGAACGAACCGACTCATGTCGCTCAGCTCGAACTTTTTCCATCTCTACTTCAATATTTGCAAAAAAACTCCAATGCAATTTTAATCATCGGCATATACTTTAAAAACCGAATTCCATTAATGATAATGACGCGAAAAGTAACCAGATAAAATCACACTGTAGTTATAAAATCTAATATCACCATTAAAAAAGTTTGAATATGACTCTTAATATTCTTTACATATCATAAATATGTGTTTATTTCGCGTGAAAATTTATACAAAGAAAAAAAATCGACATTTTAACGACTTGATTATGTTGACCGATCATGAACTTGTAACCGATTTTGTTCGTTGGCTTTAAGAATTTTTTTTGTTTATTACTTTACCAACAAGTCCTGCTTTTTATTCAGAAGAAAAAAAAATTTTTTTAATTAATAAACAAATGATAATTTTTTCAAAAGGTATGAGATTTAAAAGAATTAAAATTTTAAAAAAAAATCAATTTGGGATTAATAAATTTATAAAATATGGAAGATCTTTATATTGTGAATTAGTGGTACAATCAAAATCAAAAAAAAGAATTTTCTTCATATTATGCATTGGGAATTTTCTAGAGTTTTCTGAAATATCAATTCTTATATGGATCTAAATTATCGTAATTTTCGTTGCAATCGTGCTTATAATGTTGACTAAGCAGGATGAAATTATACCGCTTATTTTAACTGTCATACTGCGGATTTATGAAGTGAAATATATATGAAATATTTTACTTTAGAATGATGCTGAATGAAACGCGTTCAAGTGATATTCAAATCTAAAAAAAGTCAGATGAAAATGTATGATCTCACAAATAAAATCTTCATAAAAAAAAGTTACGATGGGATTACGGATAGTAGAAAAAACGATGATAACTAGACCAATAATGGTATTCCTCATTTACCTGAATAGATTGATTTGATTAAGTGTAACAACAAAATTTCGTGAGAATAAATCATTCTCCTAATTAAGATTAATTTATGATAAAAAACGTCATTTTCACGAACCAAATTGGTTTTCACTGATGTAAAATTTTTGTCAAAAAAAAAGCTCAATAAATACCATCTTTACCTTTTAAAAAAAATTTTATCTTCAATTGATAATTATATTTCTTTAAATTTATTTTTCCTTTTTTTTCTTTGGATAAATAAAATTTTTGAATTTCGTATTGGAACGGCATGACTTTAGATATATATAACAAAAACATCACGAATAATTTTAAAAAATCCAAAAGAATTCAAGATCCTATTCATGTAATATATATATTTTATTTTTCCAATTTCAAATTTTGAAGTAACTTGAAAATTAATTTTATAAATAGGGATTGATGGAGCTTGAAGATTGGATAATTAAATTTATTGATACCGAACATTTCCAAAGATTACGTAATATAAAACAACTAGGAACCACCTATTATGTTTATCCTGGTGCTAGCCACAATAGATTTGAGCATTGTTTGGGTAACGAATTTAGATCATACATCTAATAAAATTGTAAGATTATCTAATCTATAATGTTCATTAGGCGTAGCACATCTTTCTCGCTCGTTGGTGAAAAGGATCCAGGAGACGCAACCTGAACTGGACCATGATGAAAATGGTTTAAAATGTGTGACATTAGCCGCATTATGTCATGATCTTGGTATATAAAATGTCTACTTAATATTTTCTTGATCAAAAATTTCCTAAATTTTCTATTATTATTAAAATTTATAGGACATGGGCCGTTTAGTCATCTTTTTGAAAGTGAATTTATATCACAAAAAAGGTTTAGTGTGTATATATGTAGTGTTTTTAAGTCATAAATTATTTTATAATTTACTCATTGACGCGTATAATTTTCTTATTATTAAAAAGGCCTGAAGAAAATTGGACTCATGAAGAAGGTTCCAAAATGATGTTTGAACATCTTTTAAACAATCACGCTGATTTAATAAGCGATTTAGATACGGAAGACATTAAATTTATTGAAAATTTAATCGCCGGGGATCGGTAAATTTATTATTAGTATGTAATAAAAAAAATATTTAATAAATTTATTATTTTTAATGATGTTTATTCCATATTTAGTACGCATCGATCTCCATATCTATTTGATATAGTAGCTAATAAACGTAATTCAATCGATGTCGATAAATTTGATTATTTGGCACGCGATTGTCACTATCTTGGAATGAGATCTGATTTCGATTTCTCAAGACTCATGAAATTTTCGCGCGTTATTGATGATCAAATTACATACTATTTTAAGGAAAGCTATAATATTTACGAATTGTTTCATACACGATATTCTTTACATAAGAAAGCTTATAATCATCGTGTTTGTAAGTAGAATTCAATTAATTTAATTTCGAAGCTAATGTAATGTTTACTCATGTACGTATTAAATTAGGTAAAGCGATAGATTATATGATACGTGATGCTTTTTTAGAGGCGGATTCAACTCTCAAAATATCTGACAGTATCTTTGATGCAAATGAATTTTTGAAGATGGATGATACAATCTTAAATAGAATCGAATATTCGGACGATCCGGTAAGTTACATTATATTATTTATTATATTACTTATTATATACAAAGTATAGTATTGATTGTTGTTGTAAATTTATTTTAGAGTTTGAAAAAATCAAAAGATATTATTAAACGCATTCGAAATAGAGACCTTTATAAATTTGTTGATGGGTTTTTAGTTCCTAATGATCTGAAAGATAAACTGACCGAGGTAAAAAAAAATTATTATCAATATAATAAATAATGAGTTCTAATTTAATAAATTTTCTTTAATCATAGAAAGAAATAAATGAAGAAAAAATTATAGCTTATCAGAATAATGACGGACTTAAAGTAGATGATGTAATCGTAAATCGACTTGTATTAAATTATGGCATGAAAAATGAAAACCCAGTCGACCATGTTAGTTTTTATGATAAAAATTTACCGAATAAAGGTCAATATACGCATATTACTTGTATGTTTATTTATTTATTTATTACGTTGTTCCATATTTATTCTTTACGTATTTATAGTTTTCAAATTAGAGAAATCACAAGTGAGTTACCTCGTTCCAGAAAAATTTGAAGAACTTAATATTCGAATTTTTACTAAAGATCATAAAAAAGTAAATTGATTCTAGTTTATGATATATTTGATGTACATTTAATTTTAAATTATTCACCTAAAATACTTCCTCGCATATATTTTTATTTCTTAGATTGACCCAATTAGGAATTGTTTTAAAGAATTATTGAAAGAATATATTCCAAAACCGAAAACTTATTACAATATGAATTAAAAAGTCATTATGAGATGAATATAATGTTTTTTTCTAAAAAGTACTTGAATGGAAATAATCAAGTTTAGGATGTAACTTAAAAAAAAAGCCTATATATATTTTACCTTTCAAATTTAGAAAAACTTTTTTGTAGCCATTATCGATTATAGTAATTCGCGAAAATTTTATAATTTATATACAGTAGGTATACAGTACGTATACAGTATTTATCTTTATAAGAATATCATGTTTTTAAAAATAAAATGGTTTACGTCGAAATTTATTATTAAATCGCGCAGTATATTAGACTTGCTGCGCCTTGATTCTAAATCATATATTATATAGTTAAATTTGAATCTTTTTCTTGACGTGAGACAATGTCAAAGAATATTGTATAAATGAATATAAATTTAAGGTTTTTCAAAGGGTGCCGCCAAACAAAAGACGGCATTGAGTTTTTAGGTGAAATAATGAAATAAAAGCTTCATGTAAAGATTGTAAAAAAAGAACTAAACAACAAAAACGAGAACAAATCACAGCCGAAGTTCAAGAAACTCTTATAAACTCATAAAGAAAATGCAATATTACTTGATCTGCTTTCCAAGAAACTTTTATCTTTTTTCTCATTATTCGTTATTATTATAATTAATTTTATTATTATTATTATTAAATATTGTTATTAAATAGAGATAACTGGTCTATTAGTTATTTTTTATCATATTAACATTATTTAATATATAGGTTCGAAGAAAGAGACTTATCCCTTGACATTACGATTTGGCAAGAACTTGAATACAAGCAAAAATTTCGAATGACACTCCTACTAATCTAAATAATTCATTACAACACATTATAATTTGGAAAATAAAGTTAAAGAAGATAGAAGTATTGACAAAGATAGAAAATGTCAATGAAATAGAAACATTGATAATGATTGTAAAGTGTGTTGCGAAACTATGAAAATTAAGTTCAAGGCAATATTAGACGAAGTGTTAACTAAAACTAATATAATAAATAATTTATTATTTAGACAATCCTGTTAATTTGTTTCAAAGAAAAAATGGTTAGAAAAATATTGCGGCTAATTTATTGAGAAAATGATCTGTGGAATATGAACGCCGCCAGATCAGGAGAGATAAGACTAAAAATTACATTTCGGAAATAATAAAAAATGCATGTGTAATAGAAAATTATATTTATAATTAGATATATATAGGTGTAACATTCAAAAAATGGGTGTAACAAATAAGAAGTAAAATTCCGTCTGCGCCTTCCTTAATAATTCCTAATTTAAGATTGCCCTGTATAATTGTGGAATTCCCCTGAATAATAAAATTCGTGTGTAGCAAGGGACGCTTTGAATAATCAGTCCGCCTTTTTTCATAAAAATGGCAAAAAAAGGAAATTAAATGAGACTTAGTATGGCGTACATGGTAAATCTTTTTTTATGACTAAAATAGTTAGGCTTTTTGTCTTTAAGCTATTGTTTTGGACCCAATCAAAATATATGTTATGATGTTTTATTGTTTACGGTCCAGACCGACACATCCGAGTTCTAAAATATAAAATAGTTAAATATATGAATTGTTCGTTATTTTAACTAAAAGAGGAAAAGTTATTCTCATTTATGCTTTGTTATATAATAAATGTCTAGTATTTAATAATATGCGAAGAAAGTATTTTTTATTTACCTTCTTGAAATATGGCCAAAGGTATCGAAAAATCAAATGAATCCTGTCATGATAGATCTTATTATGAAACAGCCCTATGTGATGAAGAATTTGGCCCTTGTAATAAATGTAGAAAACCAAAAACTGAAGATGATTGGTGTCAAAGTTGTTGTTCAGAACAATTTGAACTATATGAGTGGACAAGTGGGAATGAAAGTATAGATAAATTTATTAAAAAAGCTCAATCAAAAGCGAGAAATCATTGGGAAGTTATAGAATGGATTCCCCATATGAGATTAATAAATGTAAAATATCTCACAAAAGGTGGATTTAGTACTATTAACAAGGCTATTTGGTTAGATGGATATATACTTCGTTGGAATGATAGCAAAAAAAATTGGGATAGATATCGTTATAAATTTAAAGAAGATTATTTAGATTATAGAAATGAAAAAAATAATATTGACTTATCTCTCAAGGAAGATGAAAAATTCGGATTTCATGTTGTTCTTAAGAGTATAAATAATATTAACGAAGGTTTTTTAAATGAGGTAGGTAATTTAGTTTTATAAAAAAAAATAGAGCTTAGACTTGAGTGAAAACGAACATAGCACCGACTGGAATAATAAAATGTCCGATCAGTACTGTTCTTTGAATCAAAAATTCGCTCGAGTGCGAGTTTGACTCAAATTAACTTGAGTTCGAGTACGAGTCTAAGCTCTATAGGGGGAACGTCTAAAATTATCACTTTACATAATGCTCGGTCAAACATCTGTCTAAATCATGCAATTTACTCCACTTTAGATAACCCTATAAAAAAGTTCATACTAACATTCTAATTTAACATATTAATATTTTAGTGGGAAAATTATTTAGAATTTTTATATTCAGCTATAAATAATTATGCAAATTTTGTGAGAATGTTTGGGATAACCCAAGATCCAGAGACAAAAGTTTATATGGTCGTATTAGAAGAAATGAAAAAAGGGAGTTTAAGGGATAATTTATTAATAAAAAAATATAATCCAAATGATAAATATCATAATTTATATGAAATAGCGTGTTCACTTTCAGCTTTATCCAAGCCTAGTATGACTCATGGAGATTTACATAACGGAAACTTGCTCTTAAAAAATGAATTCCATATATATATAAGTGATTTTGGACAAAGTAGACAATATAATCAATCAATTAATTCTAAGGATATTTATGGAGTAATTCCTTATATGGCACCAGAAGTGTTACGTGGAAAACCATATACAAAAGCTTCAGATATTTATAGCTTCGGTATTATCATGTGGGAATTTACATCAGGAGTTCCAGCATTTCATGATATTCCTCATGATTTTTATCTTTCTTTACAAATATGTAAAGGACATAGACCAGAGATTATAGAAAACACAGAACCTGATTATGTAGAATTAATGAAAAGATGTTGGGATAATGATCCTAATAAAAGACCAACCGCTAAAGAATTATCAGAAAGATTTGATGTATGGTCGACAAAATATCTTATGGAAATGGACGTTAAAAAGAGGAAACCAGTACCAGGTAAAAAGTTATTTTTTGTTTGATTTTAATGAAAGTTTATATTATATTATTTTTGATAATGAAAAAAAAAAATTTTTTTTATCATTATAGTAAACGAATCTATTAAAGAGAATCATCCATTATCCTGTTATATAAGTAGAAAAATCGATCATTCTGCAAAATTAAATGAAATTTTAGATCAAGGAGAATTAAGTTCAAGAATCGTGATTGATGAAGGAAAAGATAATATTGGGTCAAGTGAAGATTCAGATGAATTAGGTAAATATTCTTAATATATTCATTTTTTTATTATTATTGAACAAGTATTTAATATTTATATATACGTTTTATTATTTTAGAAGATTTCAAAATTGAAGTTTATTAACAAACTTCAGAAAAAAAATACTAGGTAGTAGGTAGATAATTTATGCGATATCAGCATGACTTATTATTACTTGAGACTAATAATAAAATCAATGCGATCCCGCATTCTCTTAATTCTTTATAAAAGAATAACGTAAAATGTCAAAAATTTCTGAAGATAACTGGAAAATGTCCGGAAAATGATCAAAACTGCTGTCCGGAATTTGTCAAGTTTTTCTGGACTGAAAATTTCTAAATTCTGAATACACTTTCATAGAAATATATGTTGACTTATTTTGAATTATTCTTTACTATAAATTCATAACCCAGTCACATATCTATAATTCAGAAAAGTAAAGTAAAAACTATATCATAATTAATCGGAACAACATATCTTTCATTATTAATCGGAGAAAAGTTACGCCTTGGTTATTAACACTTTAAAATGGTTAGCACTACTGCGGTCAATCAAAAATTACTGCTGCGGTTAATAGGAGTTGACTACGTTCAATAGCACAATTTCATTCATGCATATCAAATATTTATATTTTAGGGGAAAATAATTGTTCAACTTTCATCTTACTTATCTGTGCTTGTTACTACTATACTATTGTTATTATTGTTCATTTGAACACTCAAAAATAACACAATTATTGGACGCCTATATCGTTGTATATTCCATTTTAAAGTCGATGAATAAAGTATAAGGCTATTTGATACGTTATTGGAATAAATGGAAACGATACCATTATAAACTTGAAAAAGAAGATTATGAAAACTGATGCAAAAAAAAAGATATTAAGTACCTCTTAAGGGAAAAATGAAGAATGCGAACCCATGAGAGAGAACTTCAAATATTACCGAATTAGATAAGTATTGATTTCGTATTTTATAATTTAAAAAGAATTTATATTTTATTGTAGTACAATTTATATACAGGAATATTTAATTATGCGATTTTTTGGAAGACTCATACATAAAACATCGTATTATAAAAAATAGAAAAAGGGGTTTAAGGAATAATTTGTTAACAAAAAAAAAAATAGAATTCGAAAGTTGACACAGCTTTGTACGAGTGTAATACTGGCGTAATATAGTTCAAAGCGATTTTTATAAAGGAAATTTACTTATGACACTGGAAAGACTATATATAGTCAGAACTTTTATATAACGAACCCTCCGGTTCACTGAAAAAATTCACTATATCGAAATTATAAGTTTGATATAACGATTTTTATATGTTTAAAGATAAAATCTTAAAAAATCGCTTTAACGTTATATCGCATAGTCGTTATATTGGTATCAAGTTGCTTGATATTTATAACGTGAAGGATAGATATATTAAGGCATCGATCCTAGTGAAAGACCAACTAAAATGTGTTATTTACTCTTTAAAAAAAATTTTATCCGTTATTTCTGTAAAAATTCCGTAAAAGTGAACCCTTTCACGGTTCCATTCACGGAAAATGAAAATAATTCGATAAATTCCGTGATATAAGGTTATTAATTCCGGAAATATGAGCCTTTTACGGAAAAAAAGATGGAATATAAAAAACGGATCAACTTTTTTTACAGGGTTACTAAATTTATATAGAAACGGATTATGAAAAGAGGATATATTACCAGGTTAAAGTTAAAAGTACATAGAAATTGAACTTATTATGAATAATCATATATCATCCCGTTATATAAGAAGAAAATTAATTATTATGCAAAATGAAAAAATTATGATGGAAAATATTTACTATTTTTGAAATGAAATAATTTATCCTAAAAAAAATATGAAAATTAGATTTTAAGCAAAGATTAAAGTTTTATCGGTAAGTTTCTGCCTTTTCAACAATTACTTTATGCAATCATTCTTTAATTTGAATAATGCGAATTAAATTATTCATTAAAAATCAGGTTTAAGAAATTTATAATCCTAATAACAATGATAAAGTTGTTTGAAAATTCTATTCTCACTAATGTTTACGGAATTAGTTAATAAATTGGCATATAATATAACTGCTGATTTCAACACATTTTTTGGATCGGTTATCAAGAGTCTTATTTGAGAACGATGTTGTTAAATAAATTTGATAAAATATATATAAGAGAACTTATTGAAACAACAGTAGCAACTGATTTGGCAAAAAAAATCACAAAATTTAGTATGCAACGTAGACATTCTTTATTTATTTGCTACATAGTATTTAGAACATGACGTTACATTATTGTTTTATGAACAACATTTTATTTAATGCAAAATATGAACGCAAAATTATCGATATTTGGATAACATGATAGCTGTTAATTGGTCTAAAGATTGTTATATACGTGCCAATTGGTACGTAAAACAAAACAATCTTCTCTAATGCGTTTCTTTAGCCTGTCTAACGTGTATTTACTTTATTAACGTCAAGAAATATTAGTATTGAACTTTTAATAAAATAATTACAGTATAAATAAGTCAAATGGGCTTATGATTATATTTTGCGTGTACTGTACATATTTATTACACGTAGGCATAATTATAATCGTCTTTATCATCTTTTCGAGTTTTTAAGAGACTTTACATGAAATTTTCGATGAAATTCAATTTTTCAATAAAAAATAAATGTATAAATACTAATTATAGAAATATATTTTATTAATCGAATAACTTACTATACAGTAATTAAAAATCTAATCTAAACAATTAAAATATAACGCGAAATTAAAAATTTTTTCAACAATGAGATTATCAAATTGACGAACTGTTGAAGGAAAATTCTTTGACGATAAAGAGCTTCTGTAACTCATTTAAGAACATGAGTAAAATTTTTTCATAGTTACAATTAAAAATAATAAATACTTTTGCAATTTATCAATCAGAAATACAAACCAATTATATGACTTTACAGTAATTTATACGATCCAACTCAGAAAAATATTAAGCAAAATCTTAAATATAATGAGCAAAAAAACGCAACATAGTTAAGCACGAATTAATAAACATGATATGATAAAGTTAAATTTTACCATCTTCATTAATTTTTAATTGAGAAATATCAACTTGTAAAGATTCTATTAATAAAATTATATTTATTAGAATTACAGTATTATTTTTTTTTGTAATGAAATTAATAAAATTGTTAAATATTACCTGCTGAATATTCTATAGTTGTTATATTATCATATCGTTCATAATAATCATTAGAATTTTTTGGTTCAGGAAGATTATTAAAATCAAGTAATCTACTTATATAAATAGCTTCTGAATGTGTTACATATGATAAACCTAAACTCATTGAAACTATATTATTATTTGATAATTTTCTGTTAATCTCATCTGCTTCTTTAATTTGGGTTTGTAATTCTTTATCATCCGGCCATACACATAAAATTTTAAAAATTTCATTTGTTGTTGGTCGATTTAATGGATTTGCATCTAAGCATCTTTTAATTAAATGTACAATTAATTGTGGTACTTTAATATGAAACCTTGGTCTTAATCCTAGACAAATTTTTATTGCTAAATTATTATCATGTCTTAAATCATGATATGGAGGTAATCCAGAAATTACTTCATACATAATTATACCAAAACTATAGATATCAGAAGCTTTAGTATAATTTTGACCTCTTAAAACTTCAGGAGCTATATATGGTAAAACACCATAAACTTTGTTTTTTGTGTTTTCTGATGAGTTGTAATTTGCAGGTTTACATAATCCCATATCAGTTATATAGTTGTCATTTTCAAAATCATTTAATATATTACCAACATGTAAATCTCGATGAATTATTCCATTATTATGAATATGATCAAGTCCAAGTATAATATCAGATAAGTAAATAAACTTATTATTCCAACTTAATTTGTTATAACTTTTATCTAAACAATTTCGTAAACTTCCATTTTCTGCATAATCTAAAACCATCATATAATTCATTGTTTCTGGATCTTGAGTTATTCCATAAAATTTAATGACGCCAGCACCAATATAAAGAGCATTATCTAGTTTACGATGTGATGTAATCTACATTCAATAAAATAAATTGTATTAATGAAAAATAGAATTTCAAATTTATGATAAATAATAAATTAATAATAATACCTCATTCATAAATTCTAAAGTAATGTTTTTTGAATTATTTAAACTTTTTAGAGCCACAAATATATTTTGATATTTTCTTTTCCAATTTTCTTTTTTATCATCCCATTCGCTTATAGGTCCATCAATCCAATTTGCTTTATATACTTTGCCAAATCCACCTTTTGCAATATATTTAATATCACAAAATCTATTATAAGGTATCCATTCTATTACTCCGTATTTATACATATGAGATAGCTGAATATCTTGAATAAATTTATCAATATCATTATTACCACTTGTCCAATTTTTAAAATTTTGTTGGAAACGTTTCGCGTCACATATAAATTTACATTTTTCACACATCATATTTAGCTCTCTATTAGCAATTGATGAAATAATTAGTTTTACTTTATTCATTTAAAAATATTTTAGAAATATAAAATGAAATCGGAAAAAAAATTATTTTCAGCCGATATAGCCTATACTGTATATATATTTAAATGGAAGGTATCACAAACTCTATTTACACTAGTGATCATCACAAATTTATAATACGATCTTCAAAGTAGAACAAGTTTCTCTTAGGTTATAAAGACTGTTGTTCAGATAAATTTTGAGAAAATCGGGAAAATTTGATTTTATAAGTATAATACAATTTTTAGCCTTAAAAAAAAAAATTTTTTAGTCAGATTTTCAAAATTTTAGTGCGATTAGTATCTAATAAATTTGTTTTACTGAAATATTATTACCTTTTTTAGGTACTGGCTGAGGTTATCATAATTCCGGCCCTGAAAAAATGCGTACAGCTAATAGTAAAATTTTTTTTGTCGCACCTTACCCCTGTATGTATATTTCTGGGACCTCATTCATCACATCAAACCATAACGTTCTTATAATTCTTCATTTAATATTATTTTATTAATTATTAATTCTAATTATTTGGTTAACTTCCGAAGGTTGAAATCTTTTATTTGTTTAAATAACGATATATTGTCACTAATTTAATTTTGCTCCATGGAGATTATAAAATATTTAATAAATTAGATATCACAAAGATTCTTTTAAAATAGGCTAAAATGCAAGAAATAAAATGGATTAAAAATTTAAACTGATAAAATAAAAAAAATTTTTTTTTGTGTATCATTTGTATCATTTTACAAAGAATTATGTAACTCAAAATCACGAGTTATATAAAAAATCTACATTAATAATAACGTTAAAATAATTTACATCATTTAATATTAAAAAAAATTCTTTTGAAACTTGAAAAACTGAAATGAGTCATTTTAAAACTAAGATCTGAACCGAAAAGAGTATAAAATTTCGATGTAGACCAATTCATGTAATGGGAGTAGCACAAACCCAGTCGTCATCAAGTGTATCCGTTACGTATGCATTCTTTCTCATTCTAAAATATATACTTTATTATAACTTAAGTTTCACCAAGATCATGCATCATAACCATTATACCACACAACAACGTTCACCCTTTATCATCATCCTAATCATCCTTTATCATCATATATCAACTGGTTTTTGCTGATATAATATAAATACGACATGAATCAATCAATATAAATATATAAGTGGTTCATCAGTACAAACTGAAAAGTTGATTTTTGACTCCATTTGAATTCGCATTTGCAGACACAATATCATGTTTTGCCTTGTTCTAGGTGAAATTCCCGCTAGAAGGAATCTATTTACAGTTTCTATTACTGATGATATTACTATCGGTTCAAAACTCAGGAGTGAAATCTATGAGAAAAAGAAACAAGCCTTTACCAATATTGACGAAAACAAACTCATATTATGGAAAGTCAATGTTCCTATCAACAACGAAGAAGATATGAGTATGCTTGACGAAGTGTCTCAAAAGTTTCTTGCGTCTTGCAAAATTAACATCGAAAGAGATTTCAAAGGTGAAGAGTTGTTTCCAACAGACTCAATTCCAGATTTTTACCGTGAACAACAACCACCCAAGGTACAAATAGTCCACATCATTGTGCAACCGCCACCACCCACCACTACTGGTAAGTGTTTCTTGATGGTTTACCTCTCGAACAAAGACAATTTCGCTATTCTGTTTCTATATAATGTATTGATCACCTTTGTCTCTGCTTGCTTTGTACTAGATCAAAGAAAAGCTTATATATATCGTGTTATTGAAGATAATGGTTACCTGCCTCGACAGTGTATGTATAAGTTGGTATTTTTAATTTTATTACTTATATGTTTTTAACCTCAATCCTTCTTTAGTTGGTCGTGGTGGTACGTTGCTATGTAAAGATGAAGAGAATGCTTATACTGCCGAAGGTATCTCACTCACTGATCCCGACATAAGCCAAAGATCTGAGTTAGTGTCTCATTTGGCCAAAAGTCTTGAGCAAAAGAAGGTGATTCTTGTCCGAGCTCCTCCTTATTCTGGAAAAACTTCATTAGCCCAATTATTAGAGAATTACTTAGTTAACTCATCAAAACAATACAGAGTAATAAGAGTTTCATTGCTATGGGGGTCATCTGTGGGAAGAAAATGGGAATATAATACATTTGGTGAGGTATGGGAGAAGATTGTAGGTGTAGATTGGTATAGTTGGGTAGGACAGTGTGAAAAAATTCCATCTATTTTAATAGTTAGGAAATCTATAAGGATCTAAATAAAGCTGATGAAAGTATAAAGAATACAGTAACTGCAGAAGATTTCTGGGATGTCATTAAACTTTCCCTTCAAGGGTCAAACCTGAACATTATTATGTTTGCTGCATATGGAGAATATACCAATTCTGCAGGACTTTCAACACCTGTCTCTATACCATTATTTAATAGTATGGGCCCTGAGGAAATCAAGTTTTCTAATAAGGAGTTAGAAACATATATTAAAGATTACTGCTGTAATTACTTCGATTTATCAAGTGATGACTACATTATCTCACAATTTATTAGGTATATCGAAGATGCAACAGTTGGACATGTTGGTTTTGTTCGTCACATCTTGGAATATACAACGGAAGCAATGTATTATAAAATTCGTTATAGAAATTTGACTTGGAAAAGTATCTTTACGTATCTGAATTCATATGATTTCAACATTTCTATTAATAATTGCCGTTCCTTATCTGGTCTCAGGAATCTTTCCAGAGAAAATATGTCAAGATGTTTGCTTAAAAGGAAAAATTAGATTTACAGATTCTGATGATAATAAATATTTAATCAATTCTGGGATTCTTGTTATCGTTGTTATTAAGAATCAAAGTTATCTACAATTTGCAGCACCTCTTATTGAGCGATCATTCTTGCAACAATGTTATGGGGAATCAGCAGCTGCTGTGTCTACTCCTGATTCACTATATGATTTTATTAAAAGGATTTTTATAATAATGTCTGAGGAAAGCGGTAAAATTTTAAATGGTGTCCGTGGAACTGGAAAGAATAAAAGACTTTTAGAAACGTGGCAAAATGAATTCTACAGGGTTGGAACCCGAGCATTAGGAAATGATCATTTTCTATTATGTGTTACGGGCGTATATTACGGAAGTGAGGGATATATGGATTTTTATGTAGATGGATTAGACTGGGCAATAGAGTTCTTAAGAGAAGATTTGAATATGGAAAAACGTAATACTGATAACAAAGAGATTGTAAAGGTTGTTAATGAAACAGCGATTATTGATATTCTAAGTAATTCAAAGAAAGTTCGAAAACTCAAGAAGGGATTTGTATATGTATCATACTCTGAAAATCATGATGCATATATGATAGAATGTCTTGGCAAAGAAACAGTCAAAATTGAGATCAGATGACCATGAAAATTAGTTTAGCGATGCCATACTAAAATATTTGCATATTTTATTGTTTAAAAATGTGAAGACATAGTTTAAAATAAATAAAAGTATAAATTTAAAGTTAGTTCGTATTCAATTTTCTTTTCAAATGTATGTTATCACAGCAAAAAATAATCTTAAAATTCAAAGTATTGCTATAAAGAAATACATGAGAATAGGCCAACCGGCTAAGTAAAATAATGGAGAAGCGAGTTTCAATTCTCGAAGCCCTAATCCATAGAATGAGAGTATTCCATATCCTAAATGATTTATTCCATTTGAATTTCCTAAATCTGCTGCCTTTTGATATAATTTCATCAATATCAGTTCCAATTCCTTTTTGATAACAACATCCTAAACGGCTTATTCCTTTTGAATATCTTTTATCCCAATCTTGTCAATCGTCAAGCCTCATTGTTGTATAAATCACAAAACAGAGAAATTTTTTTTAATACATATATGAATTCTAAGTTATTGGATAGATGTATTTTTGCAAAATTTACTTGACAAGGGTAGATTTGAATATTACTTCTTGGTTTTATTAAAACCAACATGGAAATGGTTATATACGAAGTCAGACAGACCTCTATATATAATCACCATGTTGATTACATTCAAAGCAGTAATTATGCGGTAAGACGAAAACCAGTGGTGTATGATCAGCTGTATGATCGTCCACATGTGTGGTGTATGACCAAAAATGAGATGTGTATGAGATATACTGTATATACACCACAACTTATCTTTGTTTTCTTTGTTTATTTATATATGTATTAATATTTGAAGCGTGTGGTGTATGCTTTATTTTAATTTTATACTATTTTAAAAAAAAAAACTTCGTAGATATCTATTTTATCTATTTATTTATTTTTATGAATTTTTTATTATAGTTATAATAATAAATTACGGCACCTCCATATTTAAGTCTTCTTCGTATATAATATCCTTTTTGTTAATCTCTATTATGGATGACATCTTTTTATATAAAAGTTATCGCTTGATTTTATTAAGAAAAAACTACTAATTTTTAAT
Organism: Rhizophagus sp. LPA8_4_AMF; assembly: GCA_021464525.1. Lineage (NCBI taxonomy): Eukaryota > Fungi > Glomeromycota > Glomeromycetes > Glomerales > Glomeraceae > Rhizophagus > Rhizophagus sp. LPA8_4_AMF. The sequence continues at coordinate 29,917 of JADRCO010000534.1, forward strand.
AATTTTAAAAAAAATGTTTATATTTTAACGTGAAACATGCAAGAATAAAAAAATTTAGATATATATATTATTTTATATCTGTGGATGTCAAAATTGATTATCGTACTGATCTATAATTACTAGCATCAAACATAATCATACACGTGAAATTTTATGTTTCAAAATTAAATTTATTTATAGAACTAGGTATTTTGGATATTTTATTATCCTTAATAAACAACAAGATTGAAATAAAAATAATTAAAATGATAAAAGAAAAGCTTAAGATAATTCTGAAAAATTTATAATAATACACAATTTTCTTTTTCAAATGATTCGATCATGATATAACTTCAATAAATACCGCTGATCAAATACTTCAAACTTAGAAAATAATTTAATAATTCCTTTCTCTAGTAAATTATATTTTTATACCAACAATTTTATTATTTTATTATTTCAAATTATAGATTAGTTTACATAGTATAATACTAGGATTATTTTAAAAAATTATTAGTAGTTATTGGAACTTGCTTTTTAACTTGCGATTCAAATTATCTCATAATTCTGGTGTTTTTTTTTAAAAGATGCATATATCTTCCATATTAAATTAATCTATTTTTTTGTTTAAAAAAATTTACCCAAGTTTGCATAGATTTAAATGCATCATTCAAAGACACTTGAATTTGCTCTTTTCAAAATCATTTTCATCAATTTCTTCTTCACATACTATCTCATCCTGATCCAATTTTATGATATCATTATCATTTAAAAATTCTTCAGTTGGAATTTCTTTTTCTAATTTACAAAAGCATTTATTTAAATTTTAATGCATTTGCTAATGAAGCAGAATGAGAATCAGATATTAAATCTAAAGTTTTAAATATTTCATTAATATTTTTATTTCATCATTTGTTATTTCTTGTCTTTATCCTGCATTGGTTACATCTTCATTGGTTGAAAAAGGCAAAAAAACTAGTTTTTTCGACAATTGAAGATTGTTTCTTTAGTCACATTTGCCATGAATCTGCCAAATAATTACTAATAGTTACTTTAATATTTTTTTTTTTCATTATTACTTTGCAGAAACTTGTGATTGGTTACCGTGCAGTTAAGATATCGCAACCAAATCACAACTGTCCAGTATCCAACACGTGACAATGTGGTGTCAGACGATCTCGTGAAATCATCGATGACACACTTTTTTAAAGTCGTAACTTAGTCTTAAATAGATAATAAATAGGTGGTAAATAACATCGAGAATTAGCAGCGAAAATTAATCTAAGATGGTTCTTAGATGTATTAAATATTATTTAGCGATGAATCTACCAATTTATTTTATTATAAAACTTTTCTATTCATAGAATTTATTTATTTATTATCATATTTTTTATATAAATTTTATTCTGATTTATTTATTTATTTATTTTATGTAAAAGGAGGAGGAGTACAAAAGAAATTACAACAATTAAAAAAAAGAGATAAAATTTCTATAAAAGACGCCTTCACCCAGCACTGCCG
>JADRCO010000535.1:0-31385 GCA_021464525.1 Rhizophagus sp. LPA8_4_AMF
AACTTGCCAAAAAATCTGACAATTTCGTTTGCAAGATTTTAAAGAATATCCAATATTCTTTTTCTTGGTATCATTCAGTTTACAGATTATTTCTTCAGGTGTTGCAGAAAAAAGTATTTCTTTAACTAAAAGTGCTAAAAAAAATACTTTGATAAACTGCAATGTAAAAAATTATTTCTTAATAAAGTTTATTGAAGTCAAATTAAAAGTTTGAAGATCTCCAAAAGATTTTGTGTAAAGTGTTTTTAAAATCTGCAATTTTGGAGATTATCGCAGATTTTTATATAAAAAATTATTAAAAAAACTTGGAAATCTGCTTTTGCAGTATTGCGCAGATTTTTGTCAAAATTGCATAAAAAAAAGCGGCAATCTGCTAAAATCGCAGATCTCCGCAGATCTGAACCAAAAAAAATTTGCCGATGGAAGAGTTTCGTATCAAAATGCTAAATAAACTAAGATTGGATCATCAAATTTATGATAATCTAATAAGCATTATTATTATCAACACCCGAAGTAATATTACTACATCTGGTTAAAAGATAAAGTCCGATATAGGAAATTTTTATTATTATGCTTTACAAATTGCTATTTACATCTCTATTTTTTGACTCTACCAATATTAATATTTTTATAATGAAATAAAACACACTATGAACCACTTCTACTTGCAATAACAACTCCAGTCTGCTCTTTATCATTAAATTTTACTAAAAGTGATTCCCAAATTTTGGTTAATGCTTCTAACACTTTTTGTCTTTCAGCTGGCTTAGCGAAATCAAAACCAGTCCTCAAGCCATTTTTAGCAGGCCATCTTTGAACTTTTACTGATTGGTCTTTTGGCAGTCTGCTTTTAAGCTTCTTCCAATATGCCGAAGTAATCACAGCTTTATAAAAAGTTACGTATGTAGAGATTACATGTATAGCCAATATTGTTTGGTCTGTAGGTTTCTTTTCACTGAGAAAACATAAATTCTTACTATTACAAGCAAGCATTTCTACAGCGATCTGTGTTTTTCTATATCCAGTAGCTGATAGGATATTTTTAAATGTTTATCTTGTTAAAAAAAGTTGTTTAAGTGAAGTAACAAAAACTTGACAAACAGTTAAACAGTCAACATACAGACTACTACTACAAGAAGAGAAAGTTTTCCTTCTTTCGTATTACAAATTCAGGATCTAATGACATGATACTATCACCTTTAATGTATAATCTGATTAGCAGGTGATTTCTGAATTTTAAGAATGAACTTTAGAAGTGATCATTATATTTATCTATTTGTCATAAACAAAAGTTACTCATCTGATCATTAAAGGAAAGTTATTCAATTTAGTGATATAAAGTAGATCATCTATAAGTATATCAGTAAAGATTTCATCTGTGTCTGTCTCCTGAGCACCATTTATTACGATTTCATAATGAATGTTTAAACTTTTTCACTCGTAATCCCAGTAAGAGTTGTAATATCAAATTTTGGATTTTCAAGTATTGCAGAATTGATAGTAGAGAGAAGATATTTGCATATTTTTGAAAGTTGGCTAGAAAATACTTAAATTATTAGGTTCGTTGAAGGGATTGCTGTTACCATATAACTCATACCTCACTTTGAATATCAGGTATAACAATCTTCTTGGCTGAAGCTCTTACAAAAGTCACCTTCAGCAAAGCTATATCTTTTGCATAAAATTTAGATGCTGAACTAGAAAGGTTGTAATGGTTGGTACTAAGTTCAACTAGCTCAAGATCTTCAAAACCGTGACTGATTTCTGTATGATTTGAGCTTTGACTGGAAATATGAAATAACCGTCTAAATTTAAGTGCAGAAGAACTCTCCTCACTTTTATCTTTGATGTATTTTCATTTCTGAGAAGTTTTTTGTGAACTGCTTCTAACAGTTTTTGAGTAACAGTCATAGTAACACATACTATAGAGAAAATTTTTTTCACAAATCTGTTGGTGTTTAACATATAACAGCTAACAGTAGCTGGGATGATATTTATAGAATTGTGTGACAATATACGGTTGATCTAAAAAATAAACATTTGCAAGATAGAAATTTTGTGATCTTTGATTTTACTAAACCAATTGATGATCCATTAGTGATTAGACTTGTTTTGGATTCTCCTTTGAAACTAGATGGGTAGAATTTTCCCTCAAAGCTATTGATGAAGTGGGACAAAATGTATATTTTTTCCAGATTTCTAGGTCATATACAGACTCACTATACCTCTTTATCTTCATAAGTGCTGGAATATATTTCTGGTTCTATATTTATATTACTATATTTTGTGTGGGAAGAGATCCAATCAACAAGAGTGATAATTTTCCTATCCTTAGCAGAAATAATATCCTCCAGATGCCGGCATTTATTTTCTAACATATCAATGGACTTTTCTGCTAATGCAATACATGATCCCAATTTTGATACTTGATTATTAAAATCAGTCCTTCAATTAGGTAATATTACTTATGCTAATATGCTGATACAGTTGCCTATATAGCTAAAAGGAGCAGAAGTAAAAATTCAGAAAAATTTTAATTAATGATTATCATGTCATTGAAGAATTACCTGAAGATTCAGTCAAAGTAACTCTTTTATAAAATTCATCATATTTGATTCTTATATCAGATGAGAATTTTATTAAATTTAAAAGATTATTCATTGTTTGCCAAAGTTGATATATATATATAACAGAGATAAGATAAGATTTTGGTGAAACAAATGCTGGAAGTGTTGAAAGTCTTTTTCTGAAAGCAAACATCACTATAAAGGAAGGGAGTATATTCATTTACTGAAAATAATAATAACAGAGAATTTTATTTTTATTTTTTTTCCAAATAACAACTTCCCACCATCATATTACATATTATGTAATTAATAATAAATGTCTTAAATATGTAAACAAAATTTGCCAGTGCATTATTTGTGGTTTTCATATTATAACTAAATAATTTAGACGGAAGAGTAATTATACACAAAGGTATAATTTTTTTTATCATATTCTTTAAGTAGATGAACATAAAGCCATTATAAATTTGATGGTTTTGGTTAGTGAGGTGAATCTCCTAATGATGAAGAGTACTATAACTCACAAAACAGGAAAAATCTGTTATCATCACAGAAGTTCTGACATACCCGCAAAATTATAACTGGTATTTCGTAAGCCATGATATTAATAGTCCTTGAACATAAATCGAAAAAAGATATTTGATTAAAAAAGCAACCCTTTTTTTAGATATCTTCCAGTTGCTTTGAAATCATCATACGATCAATTTTGATAGTAAAGTAGTTTTGTGAAATTTACATTCCCAAATATCAATTTCTTCCTAAAAGTTCGTATAAAATTTTGGAGTTCATTGATAAAATATTACATATTTATATAATACCAACATGTTTATTCATCCAATTATATATTTCCGATAAATACGGTTTATTTAATACGACTATATTATAAGAATCGCGAGCCTAGGTAGAGAGTAATTGACAAAACTACCCGAAAATAAGAATTCCATAATTTAAACATATCTTTAAAAAATAATTATTTAAATTAGACACTTACTCGAATAAGGCTTCAAATTCTTTTTATTTGTACAAATTACTATTTGAGTGTTAAATCTAGAATAAGCATATATATTATTTCTGTTTGAAAGAAAAGAAAGAAAAACCTAAATTTTACGTGTCTATGTATGAATATAGAATAGGTAATATCTGTGTGCATCATTTTCGGATCGATTCAATTTTGGCGCTTATAATAAATCAAATAAACCAAATATGGATTTTTGTTAAATTCATAATGCGTATTTAATTCTTGTAGCCATTTAATTCTTTCTCGTAACTTTTGTTTGAGATAAGAATGTCCAAGCTTAATAAAGATATTCTTTTCATGTTATTTGAAGAAATACAAGATGATCCAAAATCTCTTTTTTCATGTCTAATAGTTAATAGACTTTGGTGTGAAACCGCGATTCCGATTCTCTGGAAGAATCCTTGGCGCTATATTAATAATATCAATTATCGAAGTAAAAATTTCTTATTCAACATCATTACGTTATCTTTCTCCGATGATATTAAAGGTTTTCTATCAAAACAAGGGATAAAATTATCTCCAGTTTCATGTCAACCACTTTTATTTGATTATTTATCTTTCTGTAGAAGTATGAACGTGAATGTAATTAACGACATAATTTCTATCGGATCTTGTCTTGCTTATAATCAGTTTCTTTTACAACAAGAAGTTTATAATCTCTTTATGAGAAAATTCTCCGAATTGAAGTATTTGGATATGAGATCAATTGAACATCAAATCTTTTATTTCCCAAGAGCTATGGCTTGTCTTGATTCGCTTTGTGAATTAACATGTGATACATCAATTGATTCCTCGTATTTTTATGGATTGGCACGTATTTGTAATAAAATTGAAAAACTAATTATTTTTAATGCATCCCCAAAGGTTAACCGAGGAATTATTAAGTTAATTGAAGTTCAACGGATGTTAAAATACTTTGAGTGGGAGGATGATTGTGACGAATTTGAGGAATATTTTGATATTGTCGATATTTATGAAGAAACCTTCTTGGCGTTGGCGAAAAAAGCGGATACTCTTACTCATTTTATTACAAACTTTCAAGAAGAATATGAATTCACATTTCCATCAAGGATACTTTCAGAGTTTCATAATTTAAAAACATTGAAACTTAATTTTCATCCCATATTTGATTATAGTTATGATGAACAATTGAAAAATTCGGATTATCCTAATCTTGAAACATTTCAATTAGATGATATTACTTTAATCAGCACAGTCGCCTGTATAATTAAAAATAGTGGTGGACTTCTGAGGAGAATTTTAGTCAATAATTATGATGTTGTTGAAGATAATTTTAACGAAGAATCTCTTATTCTTATCAATGCAGTTTATGAACATTGTCCTTTAATCGAATATTTATCACTAGCATTTCCATCATCAGATGAACATTTCGTTGAGTTCGAAAAACTACTGACGCACTGTCAAAAATTAAGAGTATTAGCAATAAGTATATCAAATGTCAGTGAAAAATCACATGAACAAATGACAGTGGATAGAGAAAATTTATTGAGAGCACTAATTAGATCATCATCGACTAACCTAAGGGAAATTAGATTTTTTGAACATTTTAGATTTACTTCTGAAACCTTAGAGAATTTCTTAGAAAATTTGAGAAGACGACCTGTACTTTCTATATTCACGTGTGATCTTGGTTATATTAAAGAAGATCTCGTGGAATATGCGGAAATAATCAACAGATATAAAAACGATGGTGTAATTAAAGATTTTAAATTTGTTGATAAAGAACATATGCATTTTTAGAAAACATTGGATTAAACTTAAATTCTATTATTATTTTTATTATTATTATTCCAATCATAATCTAATAAAATTAGTAATGTTAAATAATTAAAAAACATGTTATGCAATGTAGATGTTTTTGATGATATTAGTTGATGTGATTTTTAATTTGGGTTCATTTATACGTAAGATTAAAATTATCCTAACAATCCAATTAGATTTCGGTAATATTATTATTTTAACGTTTTTGATGAATGAAGTTTTTGTCTGAAGGTAATAAAGGTAAGTTTGTAGCGCGTGATAATTAGCAAATAAGTGAATTTTTTTTTATTCATAATATTATGGTATTTCACTCACTTTTTTTCTACTGACATGGCTTCATCTTTAGGGGTTTCTGTTTCCTGTCAACACATTGAATTAGAATAACATGGAGATTAAAGATCACTAATATTTTCGATCGATCAATGCTATTAAAGAATATAATAAATATTATGATTTTGACGGTAATGTGATGAGTAGCTAATTAATTATATAAACATTATCAAGTGTTATCGAATGTTATTTATTTTATATTTTCGTTTTAATTAATCAAATATCATATTCAGAGGGAGGAAAAATTGGCTTATATGTGAAAATAGAAGCCTTTACTAAATTCGGCATGTCGAGATCTTTCGAAAAAAAAAATCCCTCAGGAACTATAGTTCATTAATTCCCAAAAATCACCGAAGTACCAAAGTATTTAATTTTGTCGAATTTAATAACCAAACTCCCGATCAAAATTTTCTGCATTATACTTATTTATTTTTCTGTAACAATAAGAAATAAATATAATTTTTTCTTTTTTTTTTTTATATTTCCATCTGTCTATCTATTAATAGATAATTGTCTATATTTGACGTTACTTATTAATTTATAATTCGTTTGATCGTAATCTATTCAAGGTGATATTCCAAAGGATGAGTTGAATGAATAGTTGATGATTTTAATAAATAGCGATAAGGCGGAGTTTTTAAGAAAATTATTGATTAATCCATCAAGTGGCCTTTGACCCGGTTATTACTGGAGAGGAATGGACGCTTGGCCCAGTTATTGGGAGATAGCCTTTGGCCAGTCATGGTGGGGATAAGTGCTTGTGTATGAAACAAATATAATAATAAATAAGAATAAAATAGTACTAGTTGTATAGTCCTCTGTTGAGGATAGGCAATACTAAAGATAGACCATACCACCTAGTCCTTTACTGACACCTGTGCCCAATATGATATGTAAACGCCTCTAAATTCTATGGAAAAGGATAATTCAATTTTAATTTGCAATTATTTTGGAAAGAGGTGATTAGAGTTGATCCTTTGAAATATGCAATTACTATGACATAAAAATTATGATTAGGTTGAGTCTAAAACTCACTTTTAGAAATTCCGATTTTAATTTCGCGATCGGCGATCATCACCGCTATTCTTCTCTCCCACATCAGATACATATTTTTATCATGAACGTTCATTATTTCGATCCAAACGGAAAGATGGGGATTAGATATTCGGTAGATTTTGGCTTCATCTTCCCGCACATATTCTTTGATTCATTTAACTTTTAAATAAAAACCAAATTATTACGTTTAAATTAATATGTTTATTCTGAAGTCTTCTTTAAAAAATGTTTCATTCTTTTATACTATTCTAAGTCTTTATACTATTTATGTTACCAAATTATAGTAGAAAGAAATTTCGTAAAATAAGTAAAATAAGTGAAAACCTCCGCAGTTTACCGCTAATTTAATGATGATTATTTTACAATACCGGTTTCTAACTATGTAACTGATCAAAAATCAGATCATTTGCAAGCAACGCATCTAAAATCACTGATCACTCCATAATATTATTCATATTTATTATTAATTTCGTATATTCATCAGTATAGACTACTTCCTCAAGCCCCAAAAAATGAAAAATCCAAAATTTAAATTATCCAAAAATAATAAATGCTAATCTTACTAACACTTTTAATAATTGTTTTCCGTAATAAAGTTAATGATTATTGGAATAATTAATCCAAACTAAAACAATCCAAAACTAAAATACGAGGTTGACCAACAATACTGTTTGGTCTTAATTCTTAGACTCTCTATTGTCTCCTTTTTTTTTATCGTAATACTTTTCTCGAACTTGGTGATATCGTCGAAATCATGGAAATGAGAAGAGAAAGAAAATATTTATAAAATCATTTTTAAAAGATCATCTTGTTGAGTTGACGAACCAATTTTTAGTCCTTCATCCGATGTAGATTCAATTTCCTAATATAGACATAATAATCATTCTCAGGGTCACGGGTAAATCATTACTACAAAGCCACAAAAAATTGCGTTACGCATAACGATAAATGATTTTTGTCTAATTTCTCTCAAGGAGTTTGTAACAACTTCTATAAATAATAAAATATCCTTTTATATTGTCTAATATTTCTTTGTATAATTATATAATTAAAGTTAGTGTAAAAAGGTATACGGCACTTCACATTTCGAACACTTCAAACAATTTACGTACGTCGCACGCACCTCACTTACTATTGTATATACAGTAAGTATATTTTTTAATCTAGGTATTCAAACTCTTTCATGTTGCTGGAAACCGAAACAATCGGTTTGTGGAGTGGCGAACCGGGACATTACCTATGATCGAAGCATGCTTAAACGGATTTAATTGTTCACATAATAAAAGATGGTAATATTTGACATAACAACGGATATGTTGTGTAACAAACTCATTATTCGTTGATTTGTTCTAATGTTAATAAAAGAAAAATTCTTATTGCGAATTTTCAATGGGGTACGCATTTTTACTAGTCGAAATTTTTTTACCACTATCAATTACATCCTACGAATGTGCTCATTTTCTGTCCCTTTCGTAAATACGGAATATTCAGTTTCTTCAAACATCTTAATGTCTCCATTTGCTGAATAGAAATTGATCTGGAAATAGTTGGATATGTAGGTGGTTTTCATACCTTTAGAGTGCTGAACATCCGCATAGCGTGTCGGTTCTTTATGGATTTTTGTCAAAATTCTACAATTTAATAGCGCAACATCCTTTTTCTTCGTAGGCTATTCCAAAGGTTAAGATTCTCTTCGGTTTGAGAGCCGACAGCTATGATCAATTACCATGTCCTGAGATAGGAGGTTCAGCAATGCCAAAAGAGATTAGAAACAGTATTATTGAAGATTTTGTGAGAATGCATAAAGATACTATCACTAGTGCAAACGAACCATCCAGTTTATTTCGGCGATTATATATGGCGTGGCAGTCACGGAAAGGGACCTATTGATTGGGTAAATGAAATGGGAGAAATAATTATTTCTGTAACCGAGCTTAGAGTAAACGAACTTATGATAACACTGATTTGTACGAAAGTTTAATATATTGCATTGCCTCAACTGCAGATCAATCTAGAACTCAAGAAGGTCAGGATCGAAACTGGTATGTTCATGAAACAATGTCGGGTTGTTGATTGAGTAATAACAAAAGTTCAGTGATATAGAATTTAGACAAATCAAATGGATTTTTGATCAGCAAAAAGAATCATTGATTTAGAGAAAGCGGGTGAAAATTGATTATTAAAATAGATAAATTTCATCGTGTACTTCGGGATAGTTCCTCACTTTGTAATATATTATTTAGTTTTATATTTATGTATGAATTTACGATATTTTGTAATAAACTGCAAATAACATAGAAGTTTGTAAGCTTTCAAGTGTGACGTTTATCACACGATATCAGGCCAACATGAACTGATCGCCAAATTAAACCCAGTGTCTACAATAAAAATGGTGAATGTATAAGCGATGTGAGTGCCGTCAACGTTTATTCCCAATTTCCAATATTTATCGAAACACCTACGTGATTTAATGATGCAATCGAAAAGAAACCACGTACTAACTTTTGTTTATTTCCCGAACAAAATGTCTAGTTGACATACTCCATTAATCCTTCTCGACCAAGTTTCATTGCAGCGAAACCATTGATAGTCGTTTAGAAGTTGGATCACGGAGACAAATAACTGCATCAAACTTTCCCGCAATGTCAGGTCAAATAGTTAGTTATCTATATTTCTGGACACGAAAGAATTGAACGGATGTTTCAAAACAATGCAGACATATTCCCATTCTAGAAATCTACTGTATCAGTATTTGATCGTAGAGCTTATACTAGTTGAAAAATAATTTTGAACCTATTTACTGTATAAGCTTTATGATAACTAGTGTAATTTTAGATACTTAATAGTATTTCTTTTTGTAGATGTTTTTCTACAAAACAAAAATCTGATACATGAGAATTTCATTATTCATACTTTTAATCAAATTTTATTTTATTAATTATTCCAAATTTACTGGTTTTCTCACTATTATTTAGTGTTTCATAAATTATTATCAAAGAAAAGATTCAGTCATTTTAATATTGTCAAATGATATCCATTGCATCTTTCTGTTGCTAGAGAACTGTAAATTTAACAATCTGTAATTAATTATAATGACCATTAAATTTGCTGTTAATGTGTACTTTTTTGAAATATACAGAAAATCTTTAATTGAAAAAAACATCATAGATCACTGAAATGCAAACCATTTTTTCCATAATCTGCAACATTGGAATTACGGATTAAATTGTAGTATTGCGACTAGAGTTCTATAAAATATTTAATCCGCCAGACTGGCAGTATTTTCATTTAAATCATTTTGGTCTCATATTCTCAAAAAATTGATAGCCAAAATTAAGATAGTTGTGTTACATCCCAAAATAGTCTAAATTTTGATGTGACACTGCATTTTGATTTTCGTATATAAATATTTAATTTTTTATTTTTCACTTTTTTAGTTTATTTGCTAATACTTCAAGAAAAATAATGACAACCCAATTTTTTTCGCAATTATCGCAAAATTTCACTGAAATTTTAGATGATGATGAATATTATGATGTTACAATTGAAGTCGGACAAGATCCTAAAGTGAAAATATTTCGGTCACATATGGTTATTTTAAATTATCGTTCAGCTTATTTTCGTAAAAATTTATTTAAAAATAAAAAGAATTCCGATGATACCTTGACTCATATAAAATTACCAAATATTTTTCCCGATATTTTTCAAATTATTTTAAAGTAAGTTGTTTTCGATAGCGAAAAATTAGTTCTTTACGATTAAAATTTTCTATAATTTAATAATTTAATACGATTAAATTCTTTTAGATATATGTATGGCGGAATTCTTTCCTTTGATGAAATTGAACTTTCAGATATTGTTCATTTGTTGGTTGCAGCAGAAAACTTAAAATTGCAAGAAATAGTTAATTATCTACAATTATATTTAATTGAAAATAAATCATCATGGATGGAAGAAAATTTTACTTTCATTCATAATACAAGTTTTCAACATGATTCCCTTACTGAACTACAAAAATTTTGCACAGATATAATGACAAACTATCCTGAAAAAATATTTAATTCACTTGATTTCACTTCTATTCCAGAAAAATCATTAATTTCTTTAATTGAACAAGATTATTTAAAAATGGAAGAAATTGATGTTTGGGATCATGTATTAAAATGGGCGCTTGCACAAAATCCTTCTTTGCTTCCTGATCCAGAAGAATGGTCTGATGACGATTTCAAATTAATGGAAAATTCTATACAAAAATGTTTACCTTTCGTTAGATTTTTTCAATTATCATCGAAAGAATTCTTGAATAAAGTGGTTCCTTATCAAAAACTTTTGAATCCTCAACTTTATAAAGATTTAATGAGTTATCATTTGGATGGTAATAATAAGATCATTTCAACAATTCAACCGGCTAGGGGCTTTAATATTGATTCAAAATTAATTACAAATAAAACTGCATTATATATTGCAAGTTGGATTGATAAAAAAGAGAACGAACATCCTGTTTATGGATTTACACCTTATAATTCTTTTGATAATCCTTATGAATTTAAATTACTGTTACGTGGAAGTCATGATGGATTTTCTCCTGAAAGTTTTCATAGGCTTTGTGATAATAAGCCTAAAACTGTATCAGTTGTTAAAGTGAAAGAAACCGAAGAAATTCTTGGAGGTTATAATCCTCTTATATGGGAATCTTGTAATCATAAATTTTCACAAACTAATGATAGTTTTACATTTTCCTTTACGTCTACAAACCTTCTCAAAGATACCATTTTAAGTAGAGTAAAGAATTCAGATTATGCGTTTGCGTCTAATAAGGAGTCTTGTTTATGCTTTTTTAATAACCTCATTGTAACGGGTTCTAAAGGTTATTGTGGTAAGCTAAACTACGAAAAAGTTATAAGATCTGAAGAGGGTGATTTTGACTTGGAAGATTATGAAGTATTTCAAATTGTGAAAAGATAAATTATGAGATTAATATTATAATTTTGGCCATGCACTTATATATAGTTCAAATATTTACTATATAAATAAAATATCACAAGTCATTGGATTAAAGATAAGTTTATTTCTCGGGAATTAATTTTATGGTCGACAGAGAAATAGGTTTCAGTTATTGTAGTTCGTATCTCACGTCATTTTCGGTGATTTTTACTCATTGTGGGCATAAATCTCATTAGTATTTCACTGATTGAATTAGGTTACTTATAAAAAACGATTCATAATTTAAGAATTGTGACTTCCCTTAGTAATTCCTTTTAAATCTTTAGCTAAATCTTTGTGTACTGCACTTTATGTAATAAATATCTTAATATTAAGTGCTGTACCATATGATAATTCTAAAGTATTATACGGTAATTAAAAATTAATTTTGACTAAAAAAAAAATAGTTTCACAAGAATCGCCCACAACGTATAGCCCAAGATTATTAAAGAAAATCCTATAAAATCCACTATTAAATACTGTGTTACATTTAGCCCAAAATTGTAAATTTGATGTATCACCGCATTTTTTGAATATAACCAGTCTTTAATCTTTCGTTGGGAATTTTTTTTAAGAAAAATAATAATGGCAACCCAATTTTTTTCACAATTATCACAAAATTTTATTGAAATTTTAAATGATGATAAATATTATGATGTTATAATTGAGGTTGGACAAGATCCAGAAGTGAAAATATTTCGATCACATATGGTTATTTTAAATTATCGTTCAGTTCATTTTCGCAGAAATTTATCTACGACTAAAAAGAATAATGATGATAAATTAACTAATATTAAATTACCTAATATTTCACCCAATATATTTCAGATTATTTTAAAGTAAGTTGGTTTAAGAATATTTAAACCTTCTAGAATTAAATTAATTTTACTTGGATGATTTTTTTTTAGATATATTTATGGTGGAATCCTTAATCTGGATGGAATTGATCCTATAAATGTAATCAATTTATTAATTGCGGCTGAAAGTCTAAAATTACAAGAAATAGTTAATTATTTACAATCATATTTTGTTGAAAATGAAACTAATTGGGTGAAAGAACATTTTAATCTTATTTATAACAAAATTTTTCAACATAATTCTTTTATTGAGCTACAAAAATTTTGCACAGATATTATTTCTAAAAATGCTGAAAAATTATTTAAATCACTTGATTTCACTTCTATTTCAGAAAAATCATTAATTTCTTTAATTAAACGAGATGATTTAAAAGTAGAAGAAATTGATATTTGGGATCATGTATTAAAATGGGGGCTTGCACAAAATCCTTCTTTGCTTCCTGACCCAGAAGAATGGTCTGATAACGATTTCAAATTAATGGAAAAGAGTTTACAAAAATGTTTACCTTTTATTAGATTTTTTTATCTATCATCAAAAGAATTCCTGAATAAAGTAGCTCCTTATCAAAAACTTTTGGATCCTCAACTTTATAAAGATTTAATGAATTATTATTTGGATGGCGATAACAAGATCATTTCAACAATTCAATCGGCAAGAGGTTCAATTATTGATTCAAAATTAATTATAAGTAAAACTGCAGCATATATTGCAAGTTGGATTGATAAAAAAGAGAATCAACATCCTATTTATAGGTTTAAACCTTATAGTTCTTTGGATAATCCTTATGAATTCAAACTATTATTACGTGGAAGCCGTGATGGATTTTCTCCTGAAAGTTTTCATAAACTTTGTGATAATAAGGCTAAAACTATAACAATTGCTAAAGTGAAAGGAACTAGTGAAATTCTTGGAGGGTACAACCCTCTAATATGGGAATCTAAGGATGTTTTTGAGTATTCGGAAACTAATGAGAGTTTTATATTTTCCTTTACACTCATGAACCTTAATGATGTCATTTTAAGTAGAGTAAAAAATCATCATAAAGCATTTTCATCCAATGTGGAATTTTGCCCATGTTTTGGTGATGACTTTTGTATTGGGGCCGATGCGGTTGGATATTGTGATAAACTGAATTATGAAAAAGGTTTGAGACCCGAAAAAGGGTTTTTTGACCTAGAAGAATATGAAGTATTTCAAATTATTAAAAATGTTTAATGTTTATAAAAAGTAAGGAATAATTACAAGAATGTGGAGAAATAAGATTTTGTAGTAGATAAATTAGGCAGTAGCAATTAGATGGTTTTGTAATCACACTAATAAATTTTCATTTATTCCAATAATTATTTCTCTGCATGGGTGGAGCTATTGGTAAGCTATTTAAAATACAATAATTATGAACAGATAGCAAACTTATTTTTTTTTTGTATAATAGAAATAAAGGAATTATGAGGACTTTACTTGCTAAGCAACAAAGCAACATGGATTGGATATTTGTCCTATTTAATCAATAGAATCACCGATAAGGAATTCCTCATAAATATAAAGACCTTGTAATACTCATATCTTAGAAATTTATTATGATAAAATGAATTCTGAACGGATTTAATACATATTAAATTACCCACAATTATCCAAATATCTTTTAAATCATAATTACTTAAGGAAAAGAACAACCGTGTTTTTTTTTAACTAATTTTAATGACTTAATAAATATATTTATGGTGGCATCCTTACTTGGATAGAATCGAATCTCAGATATAATTGATTTATTGATTACCGCAGAGAACCTAAAATTGCAGGAAATATTTCATTATTTGCAATCGTATTTTAATAATTAAAAATGAAACAAATTGAATGGAAGAATATTTACTCTTATTCATAATACAAGTTTTCAACATGATTTTCTTATTGAGCTTCAATATCCTGAAAATTTGTTTAAGTCATTCGATTTTACCTATTCCAGAAAAAATCTTTAATTTCTTTAATGATTAAACGAGATTATTAAAAATGAAAGAAATTGATATTAGGGACACATATTGAAACGAGGACTATACGAGGTCCTACATTATTTCCAAACCTATCATTGGACAATGATAATTTCAAAATTAATAGAAAATCATATGCAAAAATGTTTACCTTATTAAATTTCATCAAAAAATTCATGAAAAAGTTTGACCTTATAAAAGGCTTTTAGAAATCTCAACTTTATGAAGATTAGATAAATTGTTATGTTGATAGTGATGATAAAAAATATTTCAACAATTTACAACAAACCAATTAACAATCCAACAAAGGGTTTTGAAGAGTACGAACATCCAATTTGTGGTTTATACCTTAAATAATCCTTACGAATTTAAATTATTATAACATGGAAGCAGTGATATCGAAACTTTTCATAAACTTTGCGATATCAATCCTAAAATCTTCACAATGGTTAAAATGAAAGAAACTAATAAAATCATTAGAGGGTATGACCCACTTAATATACTATTTATAGGGTCAAATTATTCATAGTTTTATATTTTCCTTTACATTTATATGAATCTTAAATATCTAATATTCGAGTTATGCGATTAAAAAACCATAAAGATATGGACCACAATTTTTTATGATGGTACAAGACTATATGCTCTGTGAAAAACTAGTATCATTATATTTTATGTCGCTAATGTCTAATTAATTGAAAATTTTCTTTCATTTCTCATATCTAGACGAATTTATCTAAGTTACATTTTGTTTTTTTTTACGTTAATAAATGCAATCATCAAATTTAGAGTGATCAAACGTGACACTATCACAAACTTTCAATCTTTCATATGCACTAATACTATCACGTGAGTTTTCCTTATATTGGATATCATCACATGGCCATCAATTTAATTTAATTTCATTTAAACATTATTTGTTTATTTACGGTACGTACAGTAATTCTCTTCTCCGAAATTTTGGTTTATTAAAATTTTTCAACCGACATAATGACAATCCAATTTTTTTCTCAATTATCACAAAATTTTATAAATATTTTAGATGATGATGAATATTATGACATTACTATTGAAGTTGGAAGGGACCCTGTAGTGAAAATATTTAGAGCACATATGATTATTTTAAATTATCGTTCAGCTTATTTTCGAAGAAATTTATCTACAAATAGAAACAATTTCAATGGTAATTTGGCTCATATTAAATTATCGGATATCTCACCTAATATATTTCAAATTATTTTAAAGTAGGTTCTTTAACGAGTTAATTTTGTTTTAACTTATATAACTAATCAATTTAATATAATTGAATTTTTTTAAAAGGTATATTTATGGTGGAATTCTTACCTTGGATAATATTAATACCTTGGAGATAATTGATGTGTTAATTGCCTCCGAGATTCTTAAATTACAAGAAATAGTCAATTATCTACAATCATATTTGATTAAAAACAAATCTAATTGGATGCAAGAAAATTTTACTCTTATTCATAATTCAATTTTTCAATATGCTTCTTTCATTGAACTTCAAAATTTTTTCACAGATTTTATGTCAAATTATCCTGAGAAAATATTTAATTCGTTTAATTTTACTTCTATTCAAGAAAAAACTTTAATCACTTTAATTAAACGCGATGATTTAAAGATGGAAGAAATTGATATTTGGGATCACGTATTAAAATGGGGACTTGCACAAAATCCTACATTACTTCCAGAACCTGAAACTTGGTCGGTTAATGATTTTAAATCAATGGAAATTACTTTACAAAAATGTTTGCCATTTGTTAGATTTTTTCAATTATCATCAAAAGAATTCTTGAAAAAAGTGGTACCTTATCAAAAACTTTTAAAACCTCAACTTTATAATGATTTAATGAGTTATTATCTGGATGGCGATAGTCAGATAATTTCAACAATATTACCAACAAGAATTTTAAAGGATTCAAAATTAATTACAAATAAAATTGTATCATATATTGCAAGTTGGATAGATAAAAAAGAGAACGATCATCCTACTCATGGTTTTACGCCTTATAATTTTTCTAATAATCCATACGAATTTAAATTATTATTACGTGGAAGTCGTGATGGATTCTATACTAAAAACTTTCTTGAACTGTGTGGTAATAAATTAAATACAGTGATTATAACTAAAGTGAAAGGAACAAACGAAATTCTTGGAGGATATAATCCTAAAACATGGGAACCTGATGTTTCTCATAATACAAGGAATAGTTTTATATTTTTTATCCCGTTAAACAATCTCAAAAACGTTATTTTAAGTAGAATAGTAAATTCCGAATGTGCAATTTCATTCTCTAATGAATATGGTCCACGTTTTGGTAATGATCTATTATTTTATCTCAAAGAAATTATGGGGAGTATTTCCGGTTATTGTCAAAATATTAATTACGAGAAAATTATAAGATCCGAGAAAGGTTATTTTGAAATAGAAGAATATGAAGTATTTCAAATTATTAAAAAAGATTAAATTAATTAGTTAAGATATGTGTGCGAGTAATATGAATGTTTAATGTCTTAATTGGGAATAATAATCATAATAATCAATTGGAAATTTGGAACGGCTATAGTTCGTAAATAGAAATATAGGTGAAATCATTTTTGGATAGTGTAGCGATAGCGTGCTGTTTTGTTTTTATTATATGTTTATAAAGAATACAATTTTAAATTTTTTTGATTTCACATTCGAGAAAATTAATTATTTTATTTATTGTTAGATATTATGAAAGATTGTTGTCAACATTTGATCAAAAAAATTTATATGTTATAAGAAATGTTAATTAGAAAGGATGGAATTCGTATTTAGTTATTTCGATATTTTATAATGTAATGTCATAAAAGAGTTTTATTAATGATCTGACGGCTGATATTATATAGAAAATAGCTAATAGGCTACCTCTACTAATTACTAAATTTTAAAATTTCGAGGTTTACTTGCCATGTTGTTATCGAGATCTTAGCTTCATTCTTCGTTAACACTAGGTGAGTCGCTCAGCAGTTCGCTCACACCCTGAACCGAACCAGGTGAACCGCAGTTCAGTTCAATCAAATAACAAAGCGATCCATGAATTTAGGGATGAGAAAAGTTCGCAGTTGAACGGTTCGGATGGGTTCGTTCCTGTTCGGTTCGGTACTTTCGGTTCCGATCGGTTCTGATAAATTTTTGATATGACCCGACAGTTCTGGACCGATCTGATCAAATCGTATTACGGAGCCATAATGGAACCGGAACCGGCTCATCCAATTCGAACCGGCTCAATTCGGTTCGCCCAATAGCATCGGTTCAGAATCGGAGCGGACTGAGTGAGCCGGTTATCTATAATCGAATAAATCACGTGATATCTTTTATCTACTGTGGATTTTGTAAAATTATAGCGTCAAGGTCTCCCTGGATTAAATTTCTTTATTCAATTTTTTGAAGAATTATAAATATAACATTTATGATAGGAGAGGAAGCTGTAAAGAAATAGCATTTTTAAAGAGATCATCAAACTTCACGATTCAATGATATTTTGAACCACCATGTAAAAAATTATAATTGATTTTTAGAATTTATAACGTACAATACAAAGAGATGAATGATTGAATACTTTATATTTTCACCAAATTCTTTAATTATAATAAAAAAAACTCGAAAGTTTTATAACAAATGCATTTGTTGAAAACTGTAAAGAACGAGCTTCATTTTGAAATTTTTTCGTTAATGGTGATATTGTATTAGCAAAAAATTATAGTAGGAAATTTGTTTCAAAAAGAAATTTGGTTTAAAATTTATAATTAAAACGTTAAGTGCTTTTGAACTTATAAATTTATATAAGTTCAATCTAAATGAAGATAAACCATTTCCAATAGATTTTAAAAATTTTGAAAGTAGCTTTAGTTAAAGCAAAGAGGATCTCGCGATAAAAAAAAGTCAAGTTTTAAGGGTAAGAAATCTTGTTTTTCTTCTAAAAAAATTTACGCTCTTCATATTAAATCTTTCCAGAAAAAAATTTAAATTAGATTTAATTTTATTTTCAATGAATTTACAAGCAGACATATATTGTAATGAAGAAATAGTGTATATTTTCTTGCTTCAAAACGATGTTATTCGATAAAATGTCTCCCGATTTATTATATTAATTTCAAAAGCTGATATTGCAGATGACGGTATTTGACCTTTGGATTTAAATCCAGGTTTTCTCCGATTCGAATTAAAATTCTAAAAAAACGAAGGAACCGGATATAATAAATCCGGCTATAACGAAGGTTCGGTTAATCCAAAGTAAACGAAGGAAACCGGATATATAATAGATCCAGATTTAAAAAATAAATCCGGTTCGAAACTCTATTAACTGGTAAGCTTCATAACATTTATCACTTACGTCAGTTACGTGTTTGTTTAAGCATCAATATTTAAGTAATTACTGTGACAACAATCGCTTTATATATTATTTGTTTATTTGTTTATAATATGCTTCTTTACTAAAAGCGCTAATTTTAATCTTTAAAATATTAGAGCAGATAAGGATATTTCAAAAATTGCAAGATATTATTGAAATTTGTTTTCTTCATATCCTTAATTCAAATTAATGGGTAGTTTAATGGACAGCCTAAATTGAGGTATGTAAATATTCAATTGATACTTTTTGAAAATTAAGAAAAAAGGATTTTATCATCGGACATTTATATTACAGAAAGTATGCATGTCCTTTCGGATATTATTCTCGAATTTCACAATCTTAGGCACCCATGGTATTTGTTACGTATATTAAAACTTCGTTCAGACAAATAATACATTACATGATTACATGCTTAAATGGAATAAAACTTCGTCCTATCAAAGAGATAATCGATACAATGGTTCTTAGCAAAAATTTATCATTAGTTCAACAGGTAGAACTGGACGACTAAATAATAATGAGTAGAAAGAAATTCATGAGAAAAGTAATGTTACTTGTGAAAGTGTGAAAGTATGACACAACATTCCAGGAACAGTCGATGAACAATATATAACTTTATCTACCATTTTGTATTCTTTGATTATACCTTATCTATTTTATCTTCAATTTTCAAAAAAAAAATAAATAAATTATTATGCAGCCTGCCGATCTTGGTAGACCGTTATTTTTGCAGTAAAAAGGGAGAGATTAAAATATTGGTTATAATACGTTAATTATTTAAATAATTAAGTTTTTTATATTAAAAACTGTTAAAATTAGGCATGATCTTGAGTGACATGCATAATAATATAGTTATTGGATGAGAGAGTAAAAAATATCGGTTACCCGTAGGACATGTTACCCTCGTCCCTCCCAATTCAAGAACTATATATAAGTTCTTCTCAAGGAAATGAATTAGCCGGTTATGAAACCTGTCAAAATTTCTGTTCACCTGTCTATAAATCATTTTAAGAAATTAACATGTGCGTGGTGATGTTAAGAATGAAGTGGAATAATTAAATTCAAAAAGCGTCGCACAAAGTTAGTTTCTATCTGATGCTGACTCTACTGAATCTACTAACTCATATACTAAAAAACGATTATTTCCATTTTATTATGAATCACTAAATCATTTTCTTTATCAATACAAAAAATGTATTCAATATTATATATTTTATGATGCATAATTCCAGTCGGGTCTTAAATTTCAGTATGAATTATTATGATTTTTTTTTTTTGTAAATTTTCAATTGTTGTAGATCACTAATTTATTTGTCTCCTTAGGTAACTTAGGTAAAACTTAGGTAACCATTTCTTTACATGAACTCGGCCAACCATAGCGATACACTTTTTCGAAACACAGACTATGATTCATGCGCGTATGCCCAATCGGAGAAGGAAACGCATTATTTTAGTTAGCTAAAAAAAAAAGAAATAAATAATGACGTAATAAATCGAATATATCCGTGTAACGTGGGCTTTTTACACAATTTTTTTTTAAATGTTTTCCCGATCATTTCCAATTTTTTTTTTTTTTTTTTTTTTTCGTCTTCACACAGCCCTTTTGATCGTATTAAAATGGTTTCAAACTTACCGAACGAAAGTTTACAACACATATTTAGTTATATTAAAGATACTAACACTTTATATTCAATCATACAAGTAAATCATACTTGGTG
Source organism: Rhizophagus sp. LPA8_4_AMF (assembly GCA_021464525.1). Taxonomy (NCBI): domain Eukaryota; kingdom Fungi; phylum Glomeromycota; class Glomeromycetes; order Glomerales; family Glomeraceae; genus Rhizophagus; species Rhizophagus sp. LPA8_4_AMF. Next base: position 20,698 of record JADRCO010000535.1, read on the forward strand.
TGAAAATGGAATTAAATTTTTATGGAAAAACCCTTTTAAGAACTCTTATGAAAATCCTCATAGAAATAACTTACATTTAATAAATCGTACAAAATTATTACCTATTTTAATACCTAACTTGAAGAGAGATAATATTAATAATATTATAGCTTCTGACACTTTATTTTATTATCATTGTTTTATTACTCATTTAGATTTCGATAATTTGTTTAGAATTGTCTTAACATTTTTTGAAAGAAACAAACAAGATATAAAATGCGCAACGGAATTTATGGAAAAATTCCGTCCTGAAGTAACTGAAAATTTATCATCCTCGTCTCTATTCGCGTGTTCTCAGACCGAAAGTTCGAAATTAAAACAAATCCTAACAGTAATTTCAATAATTTTAACAATTTTAGCAAATGGAAGTGCTAACATTAAATGGCTTAAAATAGATTTAAAACATGATGATATTAAAAGATTATTACATAACAAAGAAAATAATGAGGACGACGATCCTGATGGAATATCGATAAGTTCCGACATTATTAGTGATACTGCTACCAAAATTGAAGAATATCTTATCGCTAGTCTAAAATTGGACAAGGCAAAAATTTTATTCACGAATTTGGAATATTTAGAATGCGGTCAATTATCTTTCAAGCTTCCTACCTTGGAAATTTTATCAAATGTTTGCAAAAACTTGAAGGTTATTAAAATTGATGAACGTTACTTTCAAATAATCCAAAGACCGTTGATATCATTAATAAAAAATCAGTATAATCTTGAAGAAATACGAATTTCTGGAATATTCAATAACCCATTGAATCCAAATTATGAGGAAGTTATGTATGGGATAATCTCATCTTTGAAATCAGTTTCTCACTCCGTTAAAAAAATTGAAATATGTGGTTTAATTATAATTAATGATGAAACATTTTCGTTTTTATGTAAATGTAAAAATCTAGAAATTTTAAAATTAGAAGATTCATATATTTCATCTAAAAATTTTGAATGGATTGCTTTAGCGGAATTACCGAAATTATGTTCTTTGGAGATTGTTAATGTAAGCAGTAATGAAGAAATTGTTAAGATAACAAATCCTATTCGGGTAATTGCTCAAAATAAAATAATTTTAAAAAATTTAGTAGAACTTGTCATAGAAAATATTTTTATAGAAAATCATAATCTATTAGAAGTAATTGGTGAAAATTGCAGAAACTTGGTGAACTTTTTTACAATAATCACTGCGGATAATGACATATCATCCTTATTCAATATCCTTAAAAATAATCTAAAGCTTAAAGATCTTCGCTTAACACTTCCGACGTTATATTTTTCTAATGTTAATACCGGATTTATTATTGAATTGGCCAAGTTTTTACCTAGAACGGTTAATTCTATATATCTTTCAAACCTAATAAATAGTGTCAATGAATATAAGGAATTTTTAGAGAATTGTAAAGTAGATGAATTGATATATTATATGATCAATTTCTCACCGATTAATGATATTAGTAATATTGATGAGTGTGAGGAGTTCGTTAAAAGATGGACGGAAGAGAAAAGAAAGTTGATGTTGGATTTTTATAAACAGGAAGATGAATGTTGTAAGGTTTATGTTGTGTGGAATTATTAAACCTATGTAAACCTATGTTTATGGAGGGGAATGTTGGTTACGATATATAACATTAACTGAGAGTATTGGTTTTAATTAATTAAGGATTAAAGAATTTTGCAGCAATTTATTTGTTCCTAAGATAATAATAAATAAATAGATTTAAATAATAATTAAGTAGATTGTAAATACGCTACAACTATGTCTTATTAGCTAATATAACGCAGTTTTAGAAAAAATAAAATAAAATATAGAGATAATTTTTTCGTCCACGTATATTTTGGATTTTACGTTTTATACTTTCAAAAAATAATTTTGATCATTTATATTATCGTTAGTCTAATCCTTATTTACAAAAGTTCTTTGTGTGAACGTATTCTTTTGAGATTCTACTCTTGGCTTCCTAAGGAGTAGTTTCTCATAGAAATTTGGTTTTCTTTTTCCTCTCTTCGCGATTGGTAGTATATCCTTTCTCTCTCTTAGTAAGTTTAGATGCAAATTTGTATTGATTAGAGTCTAGAATTTTCTTTAAAATAGTAGAAAAACTAATTTTTCGTACGAAATAATTTAACTTTAAAAATAAAAAATGATCTTCAATCTTGAAAATAACAAGTTTATGTGAGACTGGTCCAATAAAAAATGAAATAATTGTATTGTAATTAGTTATATTTAAAAATAAACTTAAATCATAACTAAATCGTAACTAAATCGTCAATGAGATAACTAATTCATAATTCCCTTATTTTTTTCAACCTTCTTTTTTCTCTCTCTCTTACTCTCATAATTCGATCATAAAAAAAAGGATGTCGAGACTCAACCCGGATATTCTTATACTTATTTTCGATAAATTACAGTATGATAAAAAATCTTTATATTCTTGTATTCTGGTTAATAGAGAATGGTGTCGTATAGTAGTACCAATCCTATGGAAGATTACATGGTATAATGATAGAAAATCCGAAAGAAAACTTTTCAACACAATACTTTTTTGTTTGCCAATATCTTCAAAACAATTTTTAATTAATAATGGTGTGAAATTACAATTACCTTTAATGACAGGTCAACCTTTGTTTAAATATATTAGTTTTTGTACATTTCCAAATAATAGTAATGTATATAAAATGATTGAAATGGTTCTGGTAGATGATTACTCATCATTAAAGCAAATGAAGAGAAACCTATTGAAACAAGAAATCTTTAAATTATTTGTTAGTCAATGTAAAAATATTAAAAAATTAGATTGGGATAACACACAACCTTTATCTTTATTTTCCGGAGCATCAACGTGCTTCTCTTCACTCCGTGATTTATATGTTGATGTTGATTTCGTAAAATCTGATGCTTTACGTGGGATGGCACAAATTTGTAAAGGCATAGAGAAATTAACCCTTCATAATTGTATTCAAGAAGTTCCCGGTTTGGTAATTTTAATCGATGTTCAAAGGAATCTAAAAAGTTTATCGATTCATTATAAAGAATTTAAAGGGATTTGCAAAGAGCTAAGTAAAGCAATGAGAAAAAAAGCAAAAACAATAACTGAGCTTTATTTAAGTCCAGTTAATTGTGTTTCGCCTTTAATCTTAACATCATTTATTAAATTAGAGAAAGGATTATTTTATAGTTATCCGAATAATGAATATGATAAAGAAATCGAAGAATTTCAACGGTATTTGAAAATTTCGGAATTTCCTGATCTTCAGTATCTTGAGATCGAACATTTATCATGCTTCAAAGAATTATCATTATTAATTGAAAAAAGTAAAGGAAACTTATTAGAAATTAATATTTATACAAAAAATGAAAATGCTGAGAACGCAGGGTCACTTATTAAAACAATTTCTAGAAAATGTCCAAAGATTAAAAAGTTAACAACATATCTTGATCTTGTAGGTTTAAAATATTTAAAAGAATTATTAATTAATTGTAATTATTTAGAATATTTAAGATTAGATTGTTTGCATCCAAAGGCTGAAGAGATGGGGGATGAAATATTAGATATTATAATCAAATATTCTCCGTTTACATTGGAGGAAATTCATCTTAGCGATACTTGGATGTTTTCGGTTGGTGGTTTTGAAAGATTTTTTGATAGTTGGAAAGGGCGAAATCCGGTTGTATTTGAAATAATTTATCAAAATTATAATAATTATAGTTATATTACAACAAATCACAAAAATATTATTAGAAAATATTTTAGTGAAAGTGTGATAAAATTTTCCAATTGTTTGTAATTTAATTTTATTTTTGCGATGCTTGTGGTATAATAAACACAATTGAACTATTAAATCATTTTTTGAACTTACAAAATTTTTACTATCAATTGTCGTGTTTAAGTATATGTCGTACGTAAATAAGTAATCGCTGCTATCCTTTCTGACGCATACAAATAACAAAGTAGCATGTGAAAAATTAGGCATTAGAATTTATGATTATTATTATTATAAGAGTAAGTAAATGACAAAATGAAAATTGGATCACAGTAACTAATAAAGATATTTAAAACGCGTTATTATTGTTTGTTGATATTGTTATTTTCACATGATTTTCATAATTTTATAAAATGGAGTTTGATCTTCAAATTCATCTCCTTACTCTCTCTCCTTACTTTTCTCCATAAAACCATAACTGATAATATCAAAATGGTTTCCAGGCTAGCGAACGAAACTTTACAACATATCTTTAGTTATATTGAAGATGCTAGCGTTTTGTATTCAATTATCCTAGTAAATCATAATTGGTGTGAGAATGGTATTAAATTTTTATGGAGTAATCCCTTCAGAGACGATATCGATATAATAAATCATACAAAAATCTTACCTGTTTTAATACCTTTCCTAAAAAAAGACAAGTTATTAGAAATTAAAAATGGAAATAATACGATGATATATGATATTGGTTTGTTCGATTATCCTCGTTTTATTACTCACTTAGACTATAGTAGCTGTTTTAGAATTGTCTTAAAATATTTTGAAAATAACAAAGAAGATTTTGAATGCTTTATGGATTTTCTTGAAAAAAGATATTTTGAAAGATCCGAATCAACTTTATTTCAGACTATGTCTGATGATTCAGAACTAAGGAAAATCTTAGTTACAACTTTAATTATTTTAACTGTTATATCACATGGAACACCAAAGATTTTGTGGCTTAAAATAGACATCAAGTACAATGATATTAAAAGATTTCTAAATGTTACTGATGATGATAGTGATGAGGATGAGGATACTGATGATGATGAGCGTATAGAAGTTTCAGAGATCAAAAGTCGCTATAGAATAATTATTAATATTGAAAGTTCTTTTTCTTGTTTCTTAAATACGGATGATATCAAGGCATTATTTGTAAATTTAAAATATTTAGAACTTGGAAAATTAACTATTAAACTTTCTATTTTAGAAGTTTTAGCAAACATTTGCAAACAACTAAAAACTATAAAAATAGAAGAACGTTATTTTCAATTGATTAGAGAACCACTTGTAGCATTAATAAAAAATCAGAATAATCTTGAAAATTTACGAATTTCGGGAATTGCTAACTCATTAAAATTAGAATATGAGGCGACAATATTTGAAATATTCTCATCTTTGGAATTAGTTGCTCGTTCTCTTAAAAAAATCAAAATACGTGGAATACTTGTTACAAACGATGAAACATTTAAATTCTTTGATAAATGTAGAAATTTGGAAAATTTATCTTTGGATACTACATATGTTACCTCCAAGAATTTTGAAAAGATTTCTTTAGCAGAATTACCAAAGTTATGTACTTTAAAATTATTTGATGTTTGTAGCAATGAAGAATATGCCAGAATATCAAATCCAATTCAAGCGATTTTTCAAAATAAAAAGATATCGCTAGATTTGCGTGAACTCAGTCTACTAAATGAATCTATAGAAAATCATCATCTTTTAGGATCAATTGGTGAAAATTTTAGAAATCTTGGCTTTTTTTCTACGCAAATCACTGCAAATAGTGATATTCCATATATATTCACTATCCTTAATAATTCTCCAAAGCTTGAAGAGCTTCGATTGGTAATTCCGTTGCCATATACTTCTATTGTTAATACTGGATTTATCACTGATTTGGTAAAGGTTTTACCAGATCGAATAAATGCTATTAATTTTTTTAATTTAATTTGTTGCTTAGACGAATATAGATACTTTTTAGAGAATTGTACGGTAAATCTAAAATATTTTCATGTTGATTTTTCGGTTGATATTAATAATTATAATGAATTTGTGGAATTTGCTAAAATATGGTCAAAGAAAAAAGGAAAGGAGATAAAGAATTGTCTGGAAAGTAGAAGAAAACTTTATATCGCATGGAAATGAATTATCAATACAAAGTGAACTATGATAAAGGACTGATATCATAGATGCTATAAAAACCTATTATAGCTGTTACTGTATTAACAAATTTCAAATACGAAATAAATAATTTTTTTGTATACATTTATTCAAGAATTGTATTTAGTGTATTTATACATTGTACAAAATAGAAATCATTGTGTATAAAATGATCGCGAGGCTCTGGGAGTCCAAATTATACTTCAATTACCATTGACTACTATCGCGTACCTCCCACTTGAAATTAAATATTTTTACTTAATACGACGAAATGCGGTAGAGTGAAAGACATGTATAGGCAGTATATCGACTTTACTAAACCACCCCAACCTACATCACGTGATTTATCAAAAATTTTTTATTGGCTAATTTTTTGATCAATAAAACATTAAAATTTAAGGTTGATTTTAAATTTATCAATAGGAATAATTTAAACATGAAAACAACTAAGTATAAACTTGTAAAGTTTTATTAATAAAAAGTTCCTTTTAAATTACAAGAAAATTAACATATACTGCAATTAATCCATACCATTTCCACCACTATTTAATTCAGAAACTTTATAATAGTACGCATTATTAATTGATAATTTAACTGTATTATAAAAGGTTATATATTTTGTGCATTACTATAGGCAAAAATTAATAAAGTTTTGCAAATGAACAAAAGGGGGTGAAATGAATAACAAGTAGGGATGAAATCAAGTTCAAAATAAGTCAACTCAAGTTGATTCTGGAACTGATTTTAAATTTAAAAGATTCTAGGTCTCTTGAACTTAAAACTACTTTTAATCATAAAAACCATTCTAGACTTCAATCCAACTTTGAACTAACTAACTTCAAGAACTGACTCAAATTGAGTCATCTGATGATTATATACTAACTATTATTTGAAGGCCAATCAAAATTTTTCTAATTAATCATCATCATATATTCTACTTATGTTTTAAATTTGATGCACGTAGTTTATACTTTTAGTTGATGTAGAATTAAATTAGAACTGACAATCTGATTTCCATCTCTAATAACAAGAACAAAAAGAAGTAAAGTAGGTAGTAAAAAACAAAAAAGAAACAAAGTGAAAGATGGGAAACAAAGTGAAAAACAAGAAACAAAATGAAACAAAATGAAAATAAGGATAAAGTGGAAAATGTGAATAAAATTAACCTAGTACATAATAAAAATATTACTTCCAATAAGGGTAATCTTTAAAAAAATAAATAATAATAATTTTCAAAATATAATTAATTCTAAAAATTCTTTTTTATTTAATTTAAATAGTAAAACATAATTTTTATAGTAATTCAATTAATATTAATACTAAAAATGCAATTTAATTACTAATTAGTTAAAATAAATTTAATAAATTCAAGTTTATTAAATTTTAATTACTGGTTATTATATAGTTAATTCTTTTTTTCAATTTTTATTTTAATAAATATATAATATTATATAACAAAATTTCAATTATATCAAAATAATCTTTTATCTATTAACTACTTATCTGATCTGCAAATGTAAATATTAAACAATAATTCTATTTAATTAGAATTAATTTTTTAATTTAAATAATATTTTAGTTGTAATACAATTCATTTATTTTTTTTTAATTTTTATTATTATAGTTGTGGCTGAAATTAATTTCGGAATAAGGAATTACGTAATTACGTAATTCTGTAATTATTTCGGAAATAGCCAAAAGATTTTGTAAATACGAAATTAATTTCGGATTACATAATTACCGTAAATATTATTGGTAATTACTGAAATCATATCTTTTATTTATGATATCATACGAAACTAGAGTATTTTAACAGGATAGTGTATGTGAAACTGCCAAAACTAGTTTTGCAAAATCACCGAAATGTGAAATTGTTTTAGCATTTCGGCGTAGTATGTCATATGACATACATATATTTTAATTTAATTCAACAATTATTGATTATCAAGATCAATCTATTTATACGGTTTTCTAAACCGTAATTTTTTTTTTTGGTTTTTTTTTAGGTTGCCAGACTCCCAGACTTGAATGTAAGTTGGAAAGGGTGGGAAATTTTTTTTTAATATTAAAGAAACGTTACTAACATTTCTTTTTTTATTTATTTTAGATTGCCAGACTTCTTAGATGAACCGAACTTGGGAATGTAAGTTGGAAAGGATGGGAGAATTTTTTTTTAATATTAAAGAAACGTTACTAACATTTCTTTATTTTTTAGATTGCTGGACTCCTTAGACCGTTGGACGAACCGGACTTGGGAATGTAAGTTGAAAAGGGTGGGAAATTTTTTTTTAATATTAAAAAAACGTTACTAATGTTTCTTTCTTTATTTTTGTAAGTTGCCAGATGAAAACTACGACCTGGACTTTGGAATTAAGGTAAAAATTGGACCGGGAGTTTAAGAAACGTTACTAAACGTTTCTATCTTCTTTTTTTAGGTTGTCAGACAAAAACTATAACCTGGTTGGAATTATGTAAGTGGAGGGGGATGATAATAGTTTTATTATTTTTAAGAGAAATGTTTCTAACGCTACTCTTTTTCTTTTTTTGTAGGGCTACCAGACGAATAATACTCGGCTTTGGAATTAAGGTAAAAAGGGGGATGAGAGTTATTATATTCATTAAGAAATATTACTAAATGTTTCTTCTTTTTTTAGATTGGCGGACTTTTGAATGAACTTGGTTTATGACAGATGCCATAATTAAAATTTTAAAACTTAGAATATTTAATATTATAAATATGTAATTTGATAATAAATAAAATTTGTATTTTAAGTTTACAATTGTAATTCATTAAAGAACTCGTAATTAATTTAGGAACCCGTAATTAATTTAGGAACTCAAAATTAATTTAGGAACCTATAATTAATTACGGATTTAGTAATTATTATTACGTAACAGAATTTTGAAATACGAAATTTACAAAACAATTTTGGCTACAACTATATTTATTATTAGTCCAGAGCTGAAAGCGAAGGACTATATATGTTTATGTGATAGTCACACAAAAAGTATCTGTCTGTCTGCCCGCTTGAAAATTGAGTCGCTTAAAATTAATATAATTGGTTCCTTTCGTTTAGACTACTCACATAAATAAACAATTTTTTAACAATTGTGTGACTGCAATGTGTGGTGCATACGTAATCGTAAACGTGTCAAAATAATAACACCCTGATTTTATTTTTATTTTTTTTTTATAATTCCTTTTATACCCAAGAGTCCCAAGATCTAACTAAAAAGAAAAGTCATATTGAAAGATATAAGGTTCTAGGGGGCTTGTAGACATAGCAATGTTTTTATGATATTATTAATTTCTAAAGATTTTATTTTTCTATTTAATAATTTTAACAGCTGACATAGATAAAATATATTTAGAGTTCTATAATTTTAATTATCACTTTATTCGAATAAAATCAACTTTTTTTATTAATTAAAAGTTGTTTAATAGAATTAAAACTACCTATATATTAATTTTTATGAATGTAGATATAATATATATAAAAAATTATATTAATAAATTTGTATAATTACATGTCATTTAACTATAATAAATTTATTATAGAAATAGAAAAACCCAGTTCTCTAATTAATTTACTATATTTAATTAACATGTAATTATATAAATCTGTCAATATATTTATGTTTCTTAATTCTTATAATAGTACCAATTTCAAATTTTTTTTTTATTGCTAATTTTAGAGTATAATTTCTCTATTTTAGTCAAATGAAATTGACTTTTTTCATTAATTAAAAGTTGTCTAGTAATGTCAAACCATTTATATAATATATTATTTATTATAAATTATATTTAAATTAAACTGTATTCAATTTTTAATATATATTTAAGTATTTAGGTAAACTTTTTTAAATACTTTATTAATAAAATTATTAGTTTTTTTAAACCAAAAATTTAAATTTTAATATAGTGCTGGAAGTCTATACTTAATATAAAATTGGGATACTTATATATCTTTCAATATTTTAAAAAATATATAATTTCAAAGAAATAAACTGGTAACTTTGTTCTTCAAGACAAGCATTATTAAATTACTGGTCAGATTTTCAAAAAATTGCCTATATAAAAAGTTATAAGCATTTAAAATTTGGTAATTTCTATATAATTAGTCTAAATTTGAGACAAAAAAGTTATGTGAATGTGGTATTTTGCAAAAATCAGATTGATATTTATCCACTGAGTACCATTCTGAAGTTTAAAATATTGAATTTTTTTTTTAATATTTAAATTCTGCCTTTTATCAGCTTAAATTTTTTAAAAAAAATGCTAAAACTGGTACAATTTTCAGTATTTTTTGGCTAATTTTCTTTTTTATACATGTTGGTATTTTTTTTTATACATTTCATTAAAAATCATGAATTTTTATTGACTATTAGCTACTTATATGATGAATTAGAAATTTGAAACAAAATAATATGATTATCAAATATAAACTTCTGACATCATATAATAAATATAAATAAATCATATAATATAAATAAACTTTATCTCTAAAAATTATTTTGGTAAATATAAATTTTATATGTTTTTTTTTATTTAAGCTGATTTAATTTAATTTATAATTATTTATTAATTTTTTTTTAAACTTTTTCTAAAAAATTTAATTGAAACAGTGATATATATTACGTCATATTTAGTTTAATATAAATTTACTCCCCTTCTTCTTTATCAGACTTTACAGAAACTTGAAATTTACAAGCAATGGTATTTCGATATCATTTTGATACTG
>JADRCO010000536.1:0-31380 GCA_021464525.1 Rhizophagus sp. LPA8_4_AMF
ACATATTTATAAATAAAATCTTTCATCACTTGGAAGAAAGAAAAAGGAATCATTTATTTTTCATTCTTATCATTTCAATTTTTTTCCTATTCTTTCTAAATCATAGAAAAAAAAAGAGATCTATCTATTTTTTTTTATAAAAAAGAAACTCTTTTTTCACAAAGAAGAAAAAAAAATAGAACATTCATTAAAAAAAGAAAAAAAAAATTATATATATATAAAATACATACGTTCATTACAAGGGGGAGAGGGGAAGAAAACCAATTGAGGACAATATATAAATATTATAATCCTTTTTTTTTTTTTAAAAAAAAAAAAAAATTTAGGAAACACACCTGGTGAACCTTTTTTTTGTATGTATATATATATATATATACTTTTTTTTGTTCGTTTGTTTGAAAATATTTGTACAAATTAAGTTTGTTAATTAAAATACAAAAATAATTAATAATAACCATCGGAATTTTTGGTAATTAAAAAGGTTTGTGAAGAAGATATTATGGAAAACAATTTAATGCCAGATTATATTAAAAAAAATTAAATTACTATTAACTAAAATTCTATATTTACGAAATAATGGAGGTAATTTGACTTGCAATATCAAATGTAGAACACACACGAGAGGCAAACAAAAGAAAAAAGAAAGAAAAATCGCCTTTTTATTATACGATGCTAAAACGAACGCAGTCATCGCTAGCTCCTCTTTGTGCTTTTGGCTGAACAAAAGAAAAAAAAAAAAAGAAATGAGAATCCAGTAATCACGTGATATGTAACAATACAGAGAGAATAAAAAAATTATTTATACATACCAATACAACAGATTGATGAGAGAAAGATGAGATGATGGTGCACACTCTGTATATACCTTTCTTTGGTAAACCCTTATCAACTTCAACTTTTAAGATTCCATTCTTAGAAGGGTCGTTGAGACCTTTGAAGAAATCAAATTTAGTAGCATCGGGAAATTCTAAACTATCTTTATCTTTGCCGAGAAATTGGATAGTAACGTGTTGATGACCTTGAATGAAACCATGCTTGTTTAAAACTTGTGGGAAAGTGTTATATGTAATTGCTGGATCACTGAAAAAACCAAGTTCTAATTTTTCTGTTTTAACTTCAATAGTAAATGGTTTATTTTTCTTAATTTTTTGACCAACTTCAGGGTAAAGGATAAGGGTTGATGGCATATGTTCAACTTTTGGAATTTCACCTTGTGGTGTATTAGAGCAAACACCTGTAAGAATTTGAGTTCCATTTGCTTGTCTAAGTTGACCAGCTTTTGAGCCACCTTTTTTGAAGATTGCACAGAAATCTTGAGGCAAATTCTTTTTAAAAGCATCTTTGCTTGGACCAACTATTACATCACAATCTTTTTTCTTTTCTTTTCGACCAACTGTTGTAACACAATCTGCTTTCTTTTCTTTTTTACATTTTTTCAAATCCGTTTTACAACTTGAATAACTAGCTGAGACTTCAGAACCGATGAAAGTGAGAACGAAAATGATAAGAGCCAAGATAGCAACGGAATTTCTCATTTTGAATATTTTTTGAAAGATAAAAAAATTATGAAATGGATATATGAATGAGAATGGTTCTGAAGGAATTTATGTAGCTCTCGGTGTGTAGGTAAAAAAGTGAGAGAATTAAAGTTAGTTCAGACGAAGCTGAATTTATTAACAAACAACGATATTTGGAATAGGAGTGAAGAAAAAAAAATCCGGGCGAATTCCATCTGTTTATATATAAAAACTTTTTTATATGATTAAATTAAAATTTTAATCTGTACAGCACGTAGTGTGAATTAAATATGTATACATTCAGAATAAAATAATGAGAAATACGTAAAAATATTTCATAATATATTTCATCATTAAAAAAAAAAAAAGGTAAAATCATTACCAAATTTGTTAAATAATTGAATAACGGGAATTTCTTTCCAAATATAATATTTTTTTTTTATCTAAACCCCGATGAAATTGCATATTACTAAATTTGGTATAAGAATAAATTGCATGGAATACGATAATCCCAAACTCTTTGTTATATACAATTATATTAACAAGGTAAATTATTCTAAGATTATTTTATATATTAAAAAGGGAAGAAAAACTAAAAAGGTGAACAACTTCAGATTTAAAATAATATAATGGTCGATGATTTTAACTTTTTTTAAATCATATCAAAATTGATTCAACCTTTAATCCGTTAGTACGATTTTTTTCATTTCTTTTTTGCATAAATTATTAAAGATCGTCAATACATTTTTTTTTTTACCGCTTTTTTTTTTAAAAAAAGAAAAGAGACTAAAAAAAATTTATATATTTTTTTAATTTTTATACATCAAATAATTTTCTTTCATAGAAAGTATATACATTAATATTTTATAGGAAGATAATGGAAGTAATAGGTGAAATTAAATGCAATGTAATGAATAAAGTTTCATTAGAAGATATCAACCATATCAACCAATCAATTGTAAACAAAAAACTACAGGGACCCAAAATAAATAATAAAACTAAAATAAAAAGGGTTTAGAAAAAGAAAAAATGGGAAAAATCATTGAGAATAAAATGGAAATTCTTGTAATTTAATTAGTACAATTTTTTTTATTAGTTTCAAATTTTGCACATTATAATTTACTCTTTTTTTTTTCTTTTTATCTTATCAGTTGAATAAATGAATAAATTAATTAAAAAAAATTGTTGTCATGATGTTTTTGGGATAAATGAAGTTCCGGGAAAGTTATCAAGAGGATCTGGAGAAATGAATGTTTTATTGGAAAGATTTACGAGACCGAACAAATTGCGTTTTATCATTCTTTAAAACTAAAGTATGCTATATCACGTGAAAACCGTCCAAGAAAAAGTTTATCGGGGATTTCTGACCGATTTTGTAATTTACTATAACTTATCTGTAAGGATTTATGAGCACATGGACTTACCATCAATGTTTCTTACCAAATGAAGTAATTATCTTTTTTTTACACTTTACGTTGCTGCCTTTTACCCGTTACGACCCCGAAATGACTTTTGCTTATAAGACGTAACAACATTTAATTACAGTATGTGAGTGTCTTGAATGAACATTAATTTAATGTTGCACATTCTATAAGGAAGAAAAAAAAAATACACATCTTTCGATTACCAAATAATTTATTATAACTTTTCTTTTTTATTTTTCTTTTTTGAAAAAAAATATGATCTTTATCAAGTTTCAGAATTATCATCTTTTTAATTTTAAATTTTTATTTTATTTTATTTTATTGTTTTGAATGAATGAATAAAAATGGTGATGATAATGATTATTTAATACTTAACAAAAAAAAATCTTAAAATAAAATTTTCTTTTTACTTTAAAAATTAAGAAAGTCTAAATTAATCTTAATAAGAAAGGATTATTCATATTACTTAATCATCATTTAGAAAAAAAAACTTTTTTCGATTATAAAATATTTTATCCGTGTAATTAATCATTTTTTTAAAAAAAAATTGAAAATCACGATGTTCTTTTTCAAAAAAAAAAAAAATTGATTCTTTAAACGCGTACAAAGTTTCAATAAAAAGAATAAAAAAAAGAAAAAAAAAATGTGGAGTTGTTTTGTGTTACTAAAAAATTTACCGGTAATTAAAGTATGATCAATCTAGCTAAGATCAGCTGATAAATTATTTTGTTTTCCAAAAAATTTTCCGGAAAGGTTAAAGCCGTTTTATGAATTTAATTCTCAAACCCTCCAACTTGCTCCAAGTACTACTGCGTTATTATACGCGAAAATGCGAAATCAAATCAAATCATTATTATCGTTATTATTACTTTGCCATTTTCAGGTATCAGGCCTATTACCCTATCCATGTAACCTTGGTTATTTTAATCCAAAAAAGGTGTAAAAAACAATCCACCTGTTGTAATAGGTCAAAACAAAAAAGCGATATAATGTAATATGACTTATTTTACTTATTTTGTTTACGATTTACATGTTGCAGGTAAAATGCAGTTAATTTACACAAAATTTTAAATTATGAGAAAATCGTTTATACATTTATTCTCATATTATTATTATTATTATTATATATATATATATTTTCGAGTTTCATCGACGACCGAGAAAAAAGGAATGACTTATTTAGTTAATTGAATGATCCCTAAAGAGGGGATTAAGGAATCAAGGAATTATTACGATTTTGAAACGATTGAATTTTTAAAAGAAAAAAAACAAAAATAAATAAATCATATTAGATCATTTTATCAATTATCAGTTATCATTATTATAATTATCATACTAATGATATAATTATACCGAGCCTCATTAAAAAGAAAAGGTTTCAGTGTCACCTCCAATTTTTTTTTCCCTTTTCATAAAACAAGTCTCTAATCTTTCTTGAGTAACCTTATGAATCAATTATTCATTTAAACTTTATTATAAGATAGAGATGGGACAAGTAAATATCTAATAAAAATAACTCAAAATTATATTTTTGTACTTAAATAAATTTTAGTTATCATCTCATTTCAGTCTTTTCTTTTCTTTTCATAAAATTTTGTGTTTAATTATTTTATTTTATTTTTTTTAACGAAATCAAGTTTCTTTCGTAAGAGATTAATTTTATTTTCTTAAATATTTTGATTAAATTAATTGCATAATTAGCAATCGAATTATGAGTTGTCAAGAAGAAATCTTTTTTTTTATTACGTAAATATGTAAATATAAACATACTCGTTTGGTCCGCTTGGTCTATAATAAAATAATATACTTCAAATTACGCAAAATTATGCTCTAAAAGTTCTATTTTTAGTTTAACCTTTTTTTAAGATGATTTATATTGATATCATATAACTGTTATAAATTTGTGAATTGAGTATTCATTAATTTATGCATCATTTTTTTTTATTAATAAAAAAAAAAAATGATTTTCAAAACATATAATGTAAATCTATTAACAATGGATTTAAATGATGTAATAAGTAATTTCGGTATTTAATACTATATTAAGAAATTTAAACCATGTGGGTTTCCAATTATTTTCGATCTTTTTTTTCCCGGAAAATACTTTTTTTTTTATCGATCAGATCTTTTCTGCTAATATTCTATTATCCAACGATATGAATTTTTTTTTTAAATTAATCAAATCATCGATTTAATTAATTAAGTGGATTTCCAAAATGTATCGCTTAACTCGATATGTTTTAAAAAGGACATACCTAAAACTTTTGTTTATATTAGACGGTGAATTTTTTTTTTTTACAGTTTTCCTCGCTAATGTGAGTAATAATTGATAATGGTTAACCCTCGCTTTAATTCGGCTATTAAAGTGATAGGTAATCGGAAAACTGGCGGAGAAATAATTTTTACTAAATCGGGTAATATTATTAATTTTAATGCATTTATTTAAATTTTTATATTATGTAAAAATAAAATTTAGGTAAATCTAAATAAATAATTTATTTTTTTTTATATAATCTTATGATTAAAATCTTAAAAAAGAAAGAAAGAAAAAAAATTAAAAAGCTAAAAAATAAACAAAAGATATATTATCACGTTGTACCTTGCACGTTACACGTTGCGCAGTCAATCTCAAACCAAGTATATTTGATATCAAAATAAATTTGATGAATCTTTTCATGATGTGCTTTTGCTATGTACATGAATTGTGACAATTTCATAAATAAAAGAACTACGATATAAATTGAAGAAAAAAATCAAAACCCATAATAACAAATATAAAAACAACTGTGTATAAAAAGCAATATCGACAAGTTTCAACACGATCTACTTAAAAAAAAAAATGTCCTGTTATATCGTTATACCAAAATTCATGCGAAATCGCATCCTAATATTATCCTAAATAATAGTCACGTGCAATATTCTCGCGAATAAAGAAAAGGTTACGACAATGATATTTCACCAAAACTATTTGTTGAACGAAACAAATCACATTCACAACGCAGAAACAAAACCCATTTTTTTCAAATCTCTGATATTTCCAAGCAAACATTCAACAAAATGAAAAAAAAACCAAAATTTACTACTTTGGAGCCTCTGTAGAAAGATTAGTAGATGTTTGATAATTATATGCTGTTGGTTGTTGTGATTGCTGTTGCTGCTGCTGTTGTTGTTGTTGCTGCTGCTGCTGTTGTTGAAAATATTGTTGATAATAATTTGGTTGTTGATTATATTGATCTGGGGAATATTGTTGCGTATAATATCCTGGATATTGAAGATTAGTTTGATCTCCACTTCCGGGTGGTGCAGTATTAGCCGTCGTTCCAGTGTTGAGGGTTGCAGGTGAGCTGTATGCAGTTGCAGTAGCACCTAAAATCGGATATCCACTGGCAGCTTGACTAACAGTTGCTGTTTGAATTTGTCCAGCAGCAACAGAGGGATATTGATTCGAAGATTGTGTTCCATAATTATAAGGAAATTGATAACTGTAATTTGGTGTTGCGGTTATCGATTGAGGATCTTGTTTTATTTCATTTACTGATCCAACTTTGGTTGGATCCATCGTGGTTTGTTGAGTTGGATAATATCCAACTAAAGAAAAATAAAGTTTAAAATTTGAAATATATAAAAAAATCAAGAATTATATAATGGTATTACCTTGTGTCGGTTGGCCAGTAGGTTGATTACCGACAGCTTGTATAACAGGTTGAATAACAGGTTGTACTGTAGGCTGTACCGTGGGCTGTCCGATCTGTCCGGCAGTTGGTTGATTATACTGTGTAGGTTGTCCATAAGCACCGTACTGGGTAGTTTGGTATTGGTTATATGGTGTAGTATTTTGTGTAGTACCATATTGATTATATTGACCGTAAGCTGTTTGTGGTTGCTGTCCTGTTACTCCATATGTATTGGCACTAGGATAACTACTAGAAGCGTTCTGAACATAATCATTTGACGTATTTTGATAAGTAGTTTGTTGTTGTGGCGCGGGATTATAAGTGTTGGTAGGATAGCCAGTTTGCTGATATCCTCCTGTATTACTATTAGTAACATTAGAGTTACTAACTCCGCTTTGTTGATATCCGCTATTCTGTGGATATCCACCACCACCTTGTTGATAGTTATTCGGTTGGTAGGTTCCTTGTCGATAACTACTTTGTTGATATCCACTTTGCTGGTACCCACTACCCTGTTGGTATCCACTTTGTTGATATCCGCTCGATCCGTAATCGCTAATGAGGGAAGGAAATAACTGATTAAAAAATTTTTTTCTTCTCTCCTTTCTTTTCTAAATTAACATTTAAATTTTGCTTACTTTCTTCCTTGATCGTTATTGTGACGAGATGGTCTCTCACGCTGTATAAAAAAGTATCCACACAATAAAGCAAGAAAATCAAACAGAATAGAAAAAAAAGAATGCAACACAATCGATCAATAACAAAATGCAGGTAATGACCATGGGGCCTTTAAATTATCCAAAACTAAAGGAAAAACGATGCAATCACACTCAACAAGCGATGTCAAAAACGATAGTACATTTCCGGATGCAGCTTTTTCAAGAATCAATGATTTCGCGATAGCGATATTTTCAGCAGTACCTACAAGCGACGACAACACGAATGCAAAACACATCGAACGACTGACATTGAATTTACAGCATTTATTTGTGGACAAAGAAGTTATCATTTACAAGCAGACAATTACTTATATAAACTTGGACTCACCGATAATTTGAACATTACGATCCACAGGTGTAGCTCCATGAACAGGCTCGATCTGAATTTTTGCGCCTGATTGTTGTTGAAGTGCTCTAACGGTCTCTCCCCCTAAAAAAATAAAATATTATTATTATTTTAATTACCGTTTCCTACGTAAATTACAAAATTTATAAATAAATAAAAAATTTGACATACCTTTTCCGATAATTAAGCCAACAGAATCATTCGGAACTTGGATGGTTATACTATCCTGATTCTGGTTTGACTTACCTGAATGGTGACTACCATATTGTCCATGATTAGAAGATCCGTAATGGCTACCACCATAACTACTTCCATGATGGCTTTCATTATTATAGTTATTTCCATAATTACTGGGACGATACTCTTTAGAATGACTCTATTGAAATAATAATAAAAATGGTTATTTGATAATAAATTTAAACAAATAAAAGAAATTATTATTAAATAAGAAGACGACAAACCCTATCAGAACTCGTATCTCCATTATTAACAATTTCATCAATAAGAGCCTTTGCTCTCTGTACAGCAGCATCGTCACCAATTAAAGTTACAGAACGATCATTAGATTGTGGACTGGCTGCACTATCTGGAGTAACATTGATACGTGCACCACTTCTATCTTGTAAATCTCTGATGGTTTCTCCACCACGCCCAATTACAACACCAACTTTATTAACAGGAATGTGAATCGTAATAGTTGACCTATTACTACTACCACTGCCGTGCGAATCTCGACGACCAGTTAAAGTACCATTACTAGCATCTTCAACAAGTTGTTGGATCATCGCTCTAGCAGTTTTAACATCATCAACTTGGCCTGTAATAGTAACTCGTCTTTCAATAACATCCGGAGGTTGATCTAAATTTTTAATAAGAACTTTAATATATTTTCTTTTTTTCAAAAAAAAATTGTTTTAACAATTACCTTGCGAAAATTGAATACGTGCTCCAGTATTTTTTTCGATTCTTTTTAAATTCTCTCCACCACGACCAATTACTAAACCTACAACGGCATTTGGAACCTTAAATTCTTCATGACCAGTAGCGCGTGAATCACCTGGTCCGTAGTGTGAACCATGATGTGATCTACGTTCCTCGCTTCCAAGACCATAACGATGTCTATTTCCTCCGCCTCCGCCGCTGCCACCACCGCCGCCACCACCACCACCACCACTACTACTACCACCACCACCACTACTACTGTCATCTATTAATCATTTAATAATAAAACATATTAGTATTTATAATAAACGTTCATAATACAAATAAATATAAATAAAATTACATTCTGGACGAGAAGAACCACTATCATATGCCGCTCGTTTGGAATCTCTTCCATAATCATCATATCGTCCTCTATCACGGCGATTATAAGAATCTCTTCGATAATCATCTCGATAATCATCTCGACTATCTCTAGTAGAACTATGTGAATTATAACTATCCTCGTGCGATCTCTTAACGCCTTGTTGTGCACCTATATATGAAAAAAATATTAATAAGCATCAAAATAAAACAATAATTTATTAATTATACATACTATTCTGTTGATTTTGAACTACAGCACCACTTTCATTATTGTTAAGTAATTTTGCTGCGATAGCATGAGCTTTCTTTATCGCATCTTCATAATCAAATGTACCAGTTGGTGTTGTAAGTGCAGAAGGAGGCTGTGCATTTTTATAGTCATCGGAAGATGTGTTTAAAGTATCCATTGGCTGAATATCATCATTAGTCGCACTTGATGCGTTTTGAACGAGAGGAATTGATAATGGTTGCAATTGTTGTGGTGGTGGAATTTCGGTTGATTCACTAACGATAGGTTGAACAGTTTTATCATTCACAACTTGTTCTGACTTTTGTTCAGGTGGTTGTTGAGAAATATCTTGATCTATAATCATAGGTTGTTGAGTACTTTGTATACTTTGAGAATTCTCAACATTCTGATCTTTTTGAACATTTTGTGTATTCTGGACAGTCGGGTCACTTCGAACATCTTCAACTGGGACTGGAACGTTCTGAGGATTTTGAATATCCTTAACATTTTGCATAATAGGAGAACTTTGAGCATTTTGAGCCACTTGAACACTTTGTACATCATGAACAATCGGAGTATTTTGAATGTTTTGAGTACTTTGCATATTCTGTACGCTTTGAGCGTCTTGAATAACTGAAGCATTTGAAGAATTTTGAATGTTTTCCACGTCTTGAACAACAGAAGAATTTTGAGAATTTTGAATGTTCTGAACAATTTCATCTGTTTTATTAATATTTTCAGTAATATCCTCAACAGGTCTTTCAGCGTTCTCAGTTATTACAGAAGTTTCACTTGTTAAAATAGTTTCAAGTTCTTCGTTAATCTCATTGCTAGCATTATCTTCGCTATCTTCGTTAGTCTCATTTGTTGCATCGGCTGTAGGCGGAACATCGCTCGTTTCGTTTATTACGCTCGTTTCAGTTAAATCGGTAGATTGCGGTTCTTGTTGGTTTGGAACTTCTGATGATTTAATCTGTTGTTCTTCAGGTAAAGTGATAATACTAGAAAAGATCTCGTCTATTACTTTTTCAGAAACAGCTGGAGCATTCTCATCAGACAACCTTTGTTGCTCCTCAAGAGGGGGCAATTCAACTATAGTTGCCATAGAAACTCGGATTCCGGGTATATCACTCATATTATCTTCCTCTTCTATTTGAGCGGGAGGAACATTTTCTGATGTAGAGTCGGTTGTAGATTTTACGATGGTAACATCACCATTTTCACTATTGTCTACAATTTCCGTTGTTTGCATATCTGTAGTTTCTTTAGTTTCTTCTTTATTTGTAGAAGAAGTTATAAGGACTTCTTCCGAAACTTCTTCTGGTGTTTGCTCGTTCATTTTTTTTTTTTTTTTATATATAGCTTTGACCTAAGAACGGCGAAAAGCCAGATAAAATAAAAATCACGCCACATTTGCTCAATAATATTAAATCTAAGATCTCATGTTATATCACGTGTTTACATTAAAGAAACATTATTATTAATTAAAAGTTATTAAAAAAAAAGGTGCATATTTGTATGTATATATATGTATAATGTTATATATTTGTTTTAAAGGACATCATTATTATTAAAAGAATTTATTAATATAAAAAGCGTTATAAAGAAAAGTAATAAATACAAGAAAATAACAAAACTATCAAACTTATAATATTACATTCTACAGTATATATCTAATTAAATAAAATTAATAATTATTATTTTTTTTAAAAAAAAACTCACCTATTCTGTCTTCCACCATTGTATAGTATTAAAAAAAAAGGATTTTTTTAAAATATTGTTCTCTTCGATAAATTTAAATTATTCAATTAATAGAAAAAAAAAGCTACTGAAACAAAAGTAATAATGGACATAATGTTTGGATTCATTGATAATTTAGTGGCATCACCTAGAATGATAGTAGGGGATGATGCACTTGGTGTTGTTCCAGTACTCTTTGGAGCTCTTAATACAGCCTGACCAAATACAGATTTTTCATCAAATGAATAAAGATTTAATACATTAAATTCATCAAATGTTATAGTCGGAGTTAAACTAAAACTTATTGCTGGTTGTGATATGAATTGGCCTACTGGTGTATTGCTAACCAAAATTTTGTCTGAATTAGGATCCGTAGAATTACTGCCCATCCAATATCTGTAACGAAAAATCATTAATTAATTCAAATTTCTTTTCTTCGTTAGAAAAGATCATAGAACTTACGAGTTAGTAGCCGCAGTAGAGTAAGTAAATCCATTGATTGTAAATGTACATCCATCGATAATAGTTACAGTTCCTGCAACAGTAACACTTCCTCCTGTGGTCAAAGCATTTTTTAATTGTTTCAACGGAACGGTAGTGGGTATAAACACGTTCGGAATACAAAGAGTAGGAGGAGCAGCCGCGGTTCCCGGAGTAGTTCCTCCTGGAGCGGGGGCTGTTCCTGGAGCGGGGACTTTTCCTGGAACTGGGGCCGCTCCTGGAGCTTTTCCTGGAGCTGGAGCTGGAGCTGGAGCTGGAGCCGCTCCTGGAGCGGGAGCTGTTCCAGGAGCTGGAGCTTGTGCCATCGTCAATTGAAAAGGAAAAGTGAAAAGTAATGAAAATATCGTGAAAAAAAGAATCATTTCTAATTTCATTCTTGCCATAGTTAAGATGAGTTGACGGACAATAGGGAAATTATTATTATTTATTGTCAGATTATTAAGTTACGAAAAAAAAAGTGGTTGATTTTTCTTAAATTATAACTTTATATAATTCCGTTATTTAAATTATGAATATAAAAACTCTTCTTAACTTTTAATCTTTTCTTTTTTAATGTGAAAAGATTAGAAAGAGGCTGATTACAAACATAGAACGTTCTATTTATACGAATTTAATAAATTGACAACCAATTACCAATTTCGAATGTTTATTTACCATTATAACGTCGATCTTTCTAATTTAGCTCATTCCATGACTGCCAAGTAATATAAGGTGATAACTTACTAAAAATGACTATATGCAAAACATGATCATAAAGTTTAACTATAGTTTCTTGATCCTACTTTGATTTTTTATTTTATTATATTCATGTGATTAAACTTTGGAAACGGATTTGATATTCTAATCCATGTATTTTCCATGTTAATAAAAATATAATTACGAATAGTATATACGATAATTTCATTTAATCAACGATTATTAAACCGGTTTTTACTAACTTTTACTTGCTTTTACCAATTTTTACTGCTTTACAGTATTGACTTTTACTGGAATTAAACTTTTTATATTTCAAAAACTATTTTTTATTTTTAATGTTCCAAATAAGTATTACTTTATTGAATATTATTATAAAAATACAGGTTTATGCAAATAATAGATTTTACATCAAGCCTCTATAATGGAGATGCTGATACTTTTACAAAATGTCTATTAAAATATTTTTGTTCTCGAAAAAATGAAATTATTGATAACAGATAATTAACCAATTTAAATTAACAAATAAATAAATAAAATCATTATTCCAAAATTGACCCTCCATTTAAAGCGCAGCAAGAATTGATCCTACGAGAACTACTAAACTCATACGATTTGCAATTAAAGACGCCGCATCAGATTTTTGATTAGCAGATTCACTTTGGAATTTTTGTGGATCCTCTTTTGAATTGCCTACATTTCCATCTAATATAATTAAACCGAAAAAAGTATTATTAATATTATTCTTAATAAATTTATTCAAAGAAGAATTAGAAGATGAAATTTCAATAATTACCTATGAAATTTTTACCACATTTTCCTTGTAAAGCACTTTTAACGGTATTAATATCTTTTTCAGTGACTTGTTGGATATCTGAGAATGCATTAGGATTTGTGTTTTGGTAGTTAAAATAAGTATTAAAAATGGCTTTATTACAGGGAGTGCAAACTACTTCTTTTGATGCACCAGCAAGAGTAATAGCAGGATCTTGGCCTTTTGGAGCAGATTGAAGAATTTGTTGTGCTGCTGCTTGAGATTCAATGAAACAATACCCGTCAGTAGAGTTCTTATAACAAACAGAATCTCTTGTTGGAGAATACAAAGATAATGCAACATTAACGAGTTGTGCAAGAGGGTTTTTCTTTGCTATATCTTCTTGACATGAAGTTTTGACCTCATTTAGAGTCTTAGCTACAAGATCATCTGAACATTTAGGAGCCTCACAAATTGCATCGGCCGCACTCTTTAAAGTATTTTGGTCGGGAATAGAAGTAGAAGCAGCCAATGGAGCAACAGATGCAAACGGAAAGCATTTATTGACTTCTTGATCACCAAGCAATTTAGTCATTTCGTTCTTACAACCGTCTGAAAGATTACCACCAAATTGGGCTGAGCCCAATGTTGCTGACGCAAGGACTAAGAGTGTGATAAAATAAGTGTATTTCATTTTTTCTGAGTTTCGAGGTCAAGTAAAAAAAGTATATTTGGATATCCAACTAACAAACGATATAGACGACTTGTATAATATAATAAATGTAGGAAAAAATAATTTTCTAGGCAGCAATTTATATAATTTATTTTTTTTTTATGCCAAGAAAATCCTGTAAAAATAATGTAGATAAAATTGAAATAATATAAGTATTTATAAAAATTCCAATAGTACCGTATGAGATATATTACATTACCTGATTTGGAAACACATATCAAGGTGCCCGAGCACAATAAAATTAATAAATCTGTAATACGCTTATTAAAAGGTAAACAATATTCTTACTTTATTTAGACTATAAAAAAAAGAAATATACAAAAATGTTACTCACTCATTTCCCCGTTTTGTAATTTTATTCTGAATCGTACGTCATTTTTTTTCTTTAAAATAAATTTCCCCAAGACCAAGGGGAATGAACATCACTATTTTATCATTTGTTTTCAATTTTGCCCAGGATTTTTTTGCCCAATTTGCCAATGACGCTGTATAAAGTAACAACCTATTTTTGGCGTCAAAGTATATACATTACTTCTGCGGGAATGGATA
This sequence comes from Rhizophagus sp. LPA8_4_AMF, assembly GCA_021464525.1. Taxonomy (NCBI): domain Eukaryota; kingdom Fungi; phylum Glomeromycota; class Glomeromycetes; order Glomerales; family Glomeraceae; genus Rhizophagus; species Rhizophagus sp. LPA8_4_AMF. The sequence continues at coordinate 14,188 of JADRCO010000536.1, forward strand.
AATTTGGTACATGATGTACAGCTCAATTGGTTCACACAATTTTATTTAGTCAAAATCATTGGAATATGTCAGAAATACAAAACCGCTAATTATTGTTTCTAATGAGTCGCATAATTAATGCGTCATTTTATATTTAATTTTTTTTTCTAAAAAGAAATAAATTTAAAATAAGAATTTATAACGTCAACTTCTTCCGTCATTTTGGCGATATTCCCATTGTATGATATACAGCTTATGTTTATTAAAGAAAAACTTAAGTTACTTCATTCTAACGAAATTACTTCTTTGTATTATTATTTTTGGGAACAATCAATTAAAAATAATTAACTATCATGATCATGCTACTAGGTAGTACTCCTGCTTCCACGTGTACTTTTAATCCCGTTAACGTTTGGTTACTTCAAGAAGCAAATAAACTTATGGTTGAACAAGAAGGCAACATTCCTCAACGAGAAGCATGACACTATCAACTTGATTGTACAATTAGATGTCGAGAAAGTTTGTTATAAAAAATTCACGGTAAGCCATAAAAAAATTGTGTCGTTTCGTTCGTAAAATTTAAATAAAGACATTTCATATTATATGTTTGAAACATTGCAAAGACATTTGTTTCATACCCTTGCATATGCAATACCCTTGCATAAAGTTCGTTTATCCATAGTGTTTGATAAGTTGATAAGCAATGTGAATTAGGAAAATTAATTTTATGAAAAATCACAAAGAAACGAGAAATTTATAAGGGAATTAACGATTAAAAAAATAGCAACAAAGAAGTGTGGTAACAAAAAAATCAAAAGGAAACATTACAAAATGTGATTAATACAAAATGTTATTAGAAGGAAAACCAATTAAAGGAATACAAGGCCTACGATGTGAACAAGGGTAAAAAGAGAATAGCAAACCAATAGCTTTCAAATTATATTATGTTGTATCCAATTTGTTATGTACATGATATTGCATTTGTTTTATTACTATAGAAAACAATGAATTCAATCGTTTTTGTCGGTCGAAGAAAAGTTTCACATGTTGGATTAGCATTAAGCATTTAAGTTTACTAATAATACATATAAATATTAGAAATCTATCGGTTTATAGTTCTTAAAATGTCAGCCAAAATTATATTTCCAAAATTATCCAATATTAACAATAACATTACGTAATCAAGCATATTTATTCGATCTTCGATCTCATTTTCTCCGTTTCTAATTTATTCCCTATCATGTCAGTTGTAACAGTTTTTGTACAAAGTGAAAACGCGTCTTCTGAAAGACGCTTTGATGTCGGTCTTACGATAAAACAGCTCAAGGTGCATATTCATTCATTCTCATTTAAAAATAATTGTTTTCTTTTCAATATAAAAAGTTGACTTTGAACTTCGCCATTAAGGTGAAACTAGAACCTATTACGGGCATTCCTGCTGATTCACAAGTTTTACAATTATATAATGGTGATACTATGATCACGTCTATAGAAGGGGATAATTATATGTTTGGAGACTTTCCGGTGAACAATTTTATGACACTTAAAGTAAGCAGTCGTATTCATTGAATTCTATTATTTTATATTTGATATTATTAGTATTCATCATTCGTATATATGTATATTAATTTAATTTAGGTTACTGATGCGAATCCTAATAATAATAAAAACAAATTTACAGATCTATCATCTGTGGAAAAATATGAATTACCCGACGATGAATATGCTAAACGATCAGGTAGATAAAATTTGTAAATTATATTAATTTTATCGTATCTATATATTTATTTATTTGTCTAATTTTTTATAAGACTCGGTGCTTTCATTTAAGCAACGTAATAAATTAGGAAGATTTTCTGATGCTAAATCGTCGACTTCAAATGCTTCTCAGACATTTGAAGAGGAAGCAAAAAACATTAAAGTTGGTGATCGGTGTGAAGTTGATTTTGGTGAAGGAAATGAAGAAGGATTAAAAAGACGCGGTATTGTGAAATTTGTTGGTAAGTTTTTTAAAAATTCAGTATTTCCAATTATCATTTCGTATTAAATATATTTATTTTTTTTCAAAGGTGAAACTAAATTTAAGCCGGGTCATTGGGTTGGTGTTCATTATGATGAGCCAGTTGGAAAACACGATGGAACGTATGTATTGATGTTTCTAACCAATTTTTAAATATATAATTTTTGATACTAATTTGAATTTTATTCAGTGTTCAAGGAGAAAAGTATTTTGAATGTCCTCCAAAACATGGTGCATTTGTTAGACCAAATAAAGTAAAAGTTGGCGATTATCCTGAAGAAACTTTTGAAGAAGAAATGTAGAAATAAATTGTTTGATATTCATTAGATATTATTGAGTTTTTTTTTATAAACAAGTTATAATATGATTCAAATACAACAAAATATTTTAGAAATTATGCGTTTTAATGTATGAGCAATATAATATTACTAATATTAAAGAAATTATTATAAATTATTATCACTTAATTTATGAATTTGATTTCCGGCGATTCTTTGTTATAAATATACAAAAAATAAATGAATAATGCATTTTAACACTTTTCCAAGAATTAATCAATAAATAATAATGAAAAAAATTTTGATCTAATTTTAAGAATTCATAACTAGTTTAAATTTAGTTTTGGAAGTTCAGAACTAGATCTCATAGATATTCTAATTCAGAAGGAAGAGTATTGTCCTAAATTTTGTAATACAATATAAACAAGCAAATTTGATGATTCTATATAAACGAAATTATATGCGCTCCATAAATAAAAGTAAGCGCGTAAAAAGAAAATATCTATTATCAAAATATTAAAAATGACATTAAAGTTATTTGAAAAATGTTCTTTTAAAATAAGATGAAGTATGTGTAAAAAATTTTTTTAATATAAATATATAATTATGTAAATTAAAATCCTTTGTCAATTCATTGATCCAGCTTCAGGAATGTTCACGCCTTTAAATTCCTTATTACATTTTTTACAGACAGTCTTCTTCTTTGCATATCCACAAAATCTTGGTAAACCCAAACAAAATGCCCAAAATAATGTACCAGACGTGCTAAATGGAAATAAAAGAATAAAATTAGATATTTTTTTTAAAAAAGAAGAAATAAATACAAAATCTTAAAAAGGTAAAATAATCACTAATGTTGTCTTAATTCATGATTTCCTCCTTTTGAACAAGGACCCAAAGTTGCCGCTATACGACGTTGTTCAATTACTGCCGCATCTATGATCGGAAAGAGTATATATTTAAAATTAAAGATTTGGTACTCAGGCAATAATAATCAAATAACAAAATTTAGAAATGTATTTACCTTCTTCATGTGTATATGTTCCATGAGTACCAGGATACGTAGACATTGTGAAAGAAGAATTTTTAAATTGATTTTTGGCTACGTATTGTTTACGGAATTTATTAAGCAGGTGATCAAAATTTTTTCTCACGTTCATGTTATGTCTACTGAAATTTCCATCACATGATCATTATAGAAAACTTAGCGATGAATCTCCTGGATAGAATTAATTCTCTTACGAAGCTTATCAAATTATATTGTAAGTAAACCTTCTGAAAAACAAGCACTCATTAAAGACATTATTAGATCAAAAGTTATCGTTTATATAACTAATTTATCAAATAGTTTAAATTCTTAGATACAAATTATTTATCATTACAAATTTTCTTTAATTGAAAACAATTATTTAATAGGGTAACGCGTTAATATAAAAGTTTAAAATGGCACATGTTATTAACTATTATTTTATTGGTAACATTTGGCATTAAAAAATTGGTTATACGTGTCTTATAAATTCAGCTTATGTGGCGCTGTCTTATAAATAACATAATACTTGACTGTTATCATATCTTTATTATTAAAATGTACTTTTCCTATATTATCATTACTTCTTTCTTGTGTTCAATTATTCTAGCACAAGAACATGAAAGTACTCAAAAACCTCATAAAACTGATGCACTCGCAAATTTCGTTGATGTATTAGTTTCTTTTATGGTTCCATTACTTATTTATTTGACCATAGATTACGAATATGATAAGAATGAGGAGGACTTGGATAGTAGAATTGGAAATTTAGTTTATTCATTTATATTTTTCGTACAAATAGGATTACAAGAAGAAATAGCTTTTATGATCATAACAGTTGAAATTCCTTTTTATATCAAAATATTACAACATATTATAAGTTTTATAACTGGAATTGCAGTTATTGGACAATTCATTTATCTATTAAGTAAAAAATATAAATTTTTTAATGCTTCGCTTAAATTATTTCAAAAAATTTTCAACTTTCTCTATTACAAGGCTAGTTTCTTATCTATAATAGTACTTTGCTTATTAACGTACAAATTTAAGGAAAATATCACAACGAGCTTTACTATATCATTAATTGTTACTAGTGCTGTTATATCTATTTCAATAATAACAATTAACAATATTATGTTTGAGGATTATGTGTTAAATTATGAAAAAATTTTGGAGACTGTTGGTTATCTTATACTCGTTAATACATTTTATTTAGCTTCCTTAATTAATTGTTTCATTTTACAAACTCCGGCTATTTTTAATAAGATTTTCTTAAATTTAAGTGCTATATTAGTTACTTCTTGGATTATATATGCTTATAAAGAAGAAAGAAGTAGGACAGAAGAAAGAAAAAGGCCGTGATATAGTCTTTTCAATTATATTTTTTTATTATTGGACTTTGCATAGCAATATAATGACAATAAATGAAATGATAGCTTCTTTTTTAAAATGTAACCATAATCTATCAGTTTAAAATAAACTTATTTAGTTTGGTGTTACCAGCGGTCACGCTATTCTTACAAGAGTCTAGGAATCGTTCGAATTCATCTATTTACCTATATTGTTGAAAGACATATCTTACTTAAAGGTTTGATTATGACATAATCTTTTTCTGCAATGGGCATGTCTTAACTAGGACACGATGTGATACCTTAGAAAGAAGTGACAAAACCTTTGACTTGGATGCCATTTGAATTTGAATATTGTACGATGCACTATTTATCATAATTGTGTAACTATCATCATCTTTTCAGATTCTACATGTATAGATTTTTGATCACTAAGAAAGCCAATCCAAAAGATGCTCAGATGATCCGCAAGGCCAAGAAAATAAGGGGGAAAAAAAGAAAATAAAATTTATAAAATAAAGTTATGCTCATCATTATTCGGTTTCAAAATATTCAGTAATAAGCTATTTTTAATCAATATTAAAGATACAATAGATATGAAATAACGTATGATGAAATTTTTCCTCTCCCTCATGATGTACAAAATCATCCATCCCGATTTTTCCTTAATAATGGATATGCGTTTTACCTGTTGCCTTATCAGACATTCTTAAGTCTTAATCTCATGAATCGTTTTATTTTTGCATCCAATCTATTTAAAAAAACCAATCGAAGTTTTATATGATCATACGTTGCATTTTATCATGTTTTTTTTAACTATCATTTAAAAATTTCTATTATTTAGTAAGACAAGTGGCTGTCTTGTTAATAATTGCCAAGGTCAAATTAAAATAGTGATGTTTCTTGACAAGCTTTAAAGCATGAAGAGATGAACTTATTTTGTTTAAATAAGAGAAGAGCATAACCCCTAGACTTTACAAGGATTTGTCCCGCGATATAAAAAACTCATTCAGACAAAAATATTACTCGGATAATGTGGTTCACGCGAGAAGAGAATATGTTATCTTTAGCAAAAAAGTCATAACAAATCGATTACTTTAGTTGATTACATGTAATTGATTTCTTAATTGATTTTAAATTTTAAACCTTTTTAGAATCATACTTCCATTTTATTTTATGTTATTATTTATGGCATACCCACACCATCCACACAACTTACTTTTAGAAAAAGACATCCAAGAAAAGGTGGAAAACTTTATTATTCTCTTTTTACCAATAATGCTACAAGAAGTCATTCTAAAACTTAGACATCGTGAAAAATCATAGACAGTTTTACTAATAAAACTGCAAAACAAACTCCTTTTGTCGCTGATACGCAATACACGGTTAATTGTAATTAGGATTTGAAGTAAAGTTAGATCACAAAATGTCACGTGCCGTAGATGGATTTCCTGCGCACCCTGTGAAAGATGCCAAACACGAAATCATCATTCTCATTTGGTTTTTCCCGTCCTCCTTTTTTTTATTTGGATCATGTACTTTTATCACTTAAAATTTGAGTTGTATGTTCCTTCAACGAACGATCAGACTATAAAATTATACGATTCGATTTCTTTAACAAGTAGAAAAGAAACTTCAGAAAATAATAATAATTATTCTCGTTTATATTTCGTTCCTGAAGATATTTTCCAAGAATTACCTTCACACCAATCAACTTCCGACACAAACAATTTATTTTTACAAAGAGCTAATAATTTTAATAAATCGAAAACAAAATCTAAAGCTAGATCAAAGTCTGTAGATCAATCAAAAAATTTTTCAACTAGTGAAATACCTTTGATTCCACCTACTCCTGTATCGAGTGTTCCTGCATCGTCTTCTAATAAAATTATTAGTAGAAGAAAATCTTTTGCTTCTACTTCGTCTTCTCAACCTACAGAAGATTCTACTTTACCTTTTGATAAAACCCACGATTTCCGGTTTGGTAATATTGAAATTGAGTGGTTTGATAATATCGAAGCTAATATGAGTGAAGAGCAACAAAATCAAACTAATGAAACATATGTAAATGTAATCAATAATAGTCAAAATGGAAATGATAATGAGACTAATTCGCCTTCAGAATCATATCTTACACCGATTTCAGAGGATATACAGTCTTCGTCTACAAAGAAGTCTAAATCTAGTAGTGGAAAGGCGGTAAATCCTCCAGCTGGTAAATTTGTTCCATTAAGGTCCGGAAAAACAAATTTAAGTTATGGTATATTACATTTATATCGTGATCCAAAAGAAATACCTTCTTCTAATGAGGATCATGAAATTAATAATATAAGTAATCTTGATAATGATAATTTAAAGAGTTCTAAACAACAAGAAAGTAATTCACGGAAGACGGTTAGGGATGAAAAACATGATAATTTTCCTGGTCTTGTTGGAATCAATGAGACAATATTGGCTGTATTGGCTGTACCATCATATATGACAGCTTCGGATTTTCTAGGTTTTGTTGCTCCAGTAAGAAAATATGTGAGCCACCTTAGATTTATAAGGTATGGCGTGTAATATAATTTATCACAATCAAAATAGAGTTGTCTTTTACCTTATTTACGAAATTTTTTTATTATTAGAGATTCGGCTCCAAACAAGTTTATAGTTCTAATGAAGTTTCGTCATGCGCGGGCAGCTAGAGACTTTTATAAACAATTTAATGGTCGTCCGTTTAGTTCCATGGAGGTAGTTTCTCTTTTTTTACTAGAGCAACTTTATATGAATTCTTATTTCTTTTAATTTCGAATAAATTTATTTTATTATATTTCTATTTACTTAGCCCGAGATATGTCACGTTGTTTACATAAAATCTATAGAGTTCAAATCAACATCCACTCCACCATATGCATTTCCTTTTTTACATGATCCTTTTCTACCATCAAGCGAAGTTGATTCTATATCGTCTACGCAAGGTGTCAAAATTCAGCAAACTACTTCACCGCTACATGAACTTCCAACGTGTCCTGTATGTCTTGAAAGAATGGATGCTTCCGTTACAGGATTGCTCACAATTTTGTGTCAACACACATTTCACTGTCATTGTTTAAGTAAATGGGGAGATAGTAGGTAAATATTATATAAAATTCTGATTTAAATTTTAATTTATTAATCTTTTCCTTGTAAAACAGACTAAATTATAGTTTTTTTTCAAAGTTGTCCTGTTTGTCGATATAGTCAAAAACGTAATTTTTACGATACGTCATTGGAGCAAAATGAATGCGGCGTATGTGGAGCAACAGAAAATTTGTGGATATGTTTAGTTTGTGGTAATATCGGATGTGGGCGATATCAAGAAGCTCATGCTTATCGTCATTATAAAGAAACCTTTCATCTATATGCCTTAGAATTAGAAACTCAAAGGGTGTGGGATTATGCTGGTGATGGGTAAGGAATGATAAATTTAAGAATTAGTTCATTTTTTGCATTCGTAATAATTTAATATTTATTTTATTTTAGTTATGTCCATCGTCTAATACAGAATAAAACAGATGGTAAGTTAGTGGAGCTACCTAGCCCAGATACACAACCTCAATTGCAACAACCGCGAAATGATCAGGTTAATCAGGTAAATATCAATGCAATTTCATTCTTTTTTACAAATGATTTTTTAAAACATATTATTATTTCCTTTTAGGATAAACTTGACGCCATTGGGTTAGAATATAGTTATCTTTTATCGACACAACTTTCGTCACAGCGAACATATTATGAAGAGAAACTTGATTCAGTAACATTGCAATTATCAAAATTGACCAACCAATACCAACAATTAGCAGATGAAGTTTCTACTTTGAAACGAGATAAAGATGAAATTCGAAGAGAAAAGAAAATATTAGAAAAGGATAAAATTCCATCACTAATTAGAGAGAAAAAATCTGTTGAAAAGAAAGTTGAGAAATTTACTGAAAAATCCGAAAAACTAGAAAGGGAATTGAGAGATGAAAAAGAGGTAAGATAACGATTTTTTTGTTTACGGTACTATATTTATTATATAAAATATCAAAATAATAAATTATTATTTACTATTTTTAGATGACCAAATCTCTATTAACAAAACAAGTATACATGCAAACACAACTTGATAATAGAGATTCTAAAATCAAAGATCTTGAAGAACAAATAAGAGACTTGATGTTCTTTTTTCAAGCGCAAGAAAATCCTGAAATAGCTGGTGGTGATGTAATCGTATCAGAAAGCAGTAATACGGGAAGTAGTAAAAAGAAAAAGGGGAAAAAGTGAGAAATTTATCATTATTCTTTATTTATTAATAAAAATCGAAAAAAATTGAATAAATACGATTTGTTCATTATCATTAGCCCATATTTGGACATTTTTGTTTTATTTATTAAAAAAAAAAATAAAATATTATTATTTGTAAGGTGCAATAATTAAAATATGAGAACGTCAATAATATCGAATATATGATTTCTATATAATAATTTTTGACAAACATAGTCTATTAATAAATTAAAAAGAACTATAAAAATTATTGCATTTTTTTTTTCTACAAAGAAATATTGAAAGTTACAGACAAGCCCCCCTCCCTTTATTAAAATCAATCATCTTTTTCGCCAGATTTTGAAGCTTTAGCAGCTTTTTTAATAGCTGCCTTATCAGTTTGTGGTTGCTGAGAATCAGATAATTGACCAAAAGGAGAAGCTTCCTTGAATGGTCTTTTCAAATCGCCCTCAGCTGATTTACCAAGCAAATGAATTTGTATGATTTTATTATAATACAAATTCTTCAATGGAATAATACTTTGAATAAACAAAGGTTGTGTAAAATTCCAATAAAAATGCAAAACCAACATAACGACAACTCCTATCAAGGTTTGTTTAAGTAATTCTTGAACTTTTGAAAGATCATAGTCTCTGTTACTTGTTTCTACAAGCTTTGGTTGCTCATTAGTAAACGGTTTTGCTGGCTCAACGTATTTGAGAGCGGTTAGATCTAATAAATGATTAAGTATATAAGTTAAAATATGAGATCAAACATGAAAATCATTATAAATAAAAAAAAACTTGCCATTCTTTCCCTTTATCTTAATTGCTGCAAAATAACAGGCCGATAGTATGATAGTCTGGGAAACAAGATAACCAATACGAACATATATTAATACTTCCGGATTCTCTAAATCTAATCTGCGAGCCACTTGAACTATTCCAAGGACTAGAATCAAATTTGATATCTGTACATAAACGAGCGTTGATAAAAAAAAAACAAAAAATATTTATGAATACTCTTTACTATTCAATTGCGTTAGGTAAATCTGAAAATTATAATTATACCTGAGGATTCATGATTTATTTCAGATTTGAATTCGAAGGGGAATAAGAATAAGCGTAAATAAAGTTACTGTGTAGTTTTCATATGATTACCAGTATATTTTATAATAAAATAATAAAAATTAGGGTTTAGTATTGAACTGATGAGGCTATGACGTTCCATAACTTGTAATCCTAAAATTGTAAGTGTCGTGCTACCGAATTTATCATTAAAAAAGTAAGATATTAAACTTTAAGCTTGTAAACAAACTTTTGCGATTAGAAAATTCCCTGATTCAAAAGAACAAACATCGTTAGCACCTATGTTTGTTGGGTTCTAAAAAGTCACTTCATTTTATCCCTTTTCGTCAAAGTGATGCTAATATTTTCTCAATATTCTCGAACAAATTTTAATTTTGCATCACGAACAAAAACTATTAACGATTTATTTATTAATTTAAATTTACAATGGCACAAACTTTCGGTCAGCCGCAACAACAAGTACAACAACAATCTCAAACTCCAGAGTATACCTTACCGGGAGTACTGCATTTTCTTCAATCAGAGTGGAGGCGTTATGAGCGAGATAGGAATGAATGGGAGATTGAACGCGCGGAAATGAAGGTAAGCCTTTAAAAAGCTCAAAGAAATTTAATATATTACTTCAAATATTATGTCAGAAATTATTTATGTTACGTTCCAAAAGTTTAAATTTCGGAATTCGATAAAGTTATCAGTAAATATATGAATAAATTCAATTAATATTTATGTTACATGCTCTATAGGCTCGTATCGCATTATTGGAAGGCGAGCGTCGAGGGATTGAGAACATGAAAACGGATTTAATGAGACGTGTGAAAATGCTAGAATTTGCTTTGATACAAGAAAGGTATTGCGTCAATTTCATTTCCTTTATTTTGCTAAATATATTTTTTTCAAAATTATTTATAGTTATTATTTTAAATATAGGAGTAGATATTTGGCCAATGTACCACCAACACAATTTCCAATGAAAGAATCATCCAATGTATCAACACCTGCAAATGAAGAAGGACGTAAGTTGCGAATTTGAAAATTTTCGTAAGTTTTCTTATTTGTTCCTTTTAAACCTTATTTTTTTCAGGCGCAAATTAAATCGAATCAATTTACTTTATTTTGTTACTTATTTTTGTGGTCATTAGCTGAATCGTCTAATACACAATCCCTTAAAAGTACGACATCAACTTTGAATACAGTGTCTTCTCAATACAAAAATTTAGCATCAAGTAGAGATCCTAAATATCGCACAAAAAGTCGGGAGATTCTTAAAGCGTATGCAGAAAATCATGATTTTCTTCATTATCTTATAAATATTATCATTATTACGAATAATTTAACAAGAATTAATTAACATTCACATACAGATGTTTACAAGAAATCGATTACCTTACAAACGTTGTGACTAATACTTCGTCCGCTAGTAATCGAGCTCCAACCTATCCAACAGGTTTGGATGGAATTCCAAGTCATCCAATTCCAAATGGTTTGGATGGAAGTAATAATGCGACACGAAAACTAAATAATAGAAATAGTGCAATATTTGTTGGAGGAAATATAAATGCATATAATAAAATGTCACCTAAAAGACCGGGCAATTTTTCCATTAGACCTTCCAGACCAGCACCTACATCACCTGCCATGGTTTCACCAATATTACCAACTAATTCTTCAAGTCCACCATTAGATTGTTCAATAAATGAACATTCAGACTCTACGTCTACAGAACAAGAAGGTGGATCCTTCTTCCCTCATTCAGGAAGTGAATCATTTAAAAAAGGTGGTAAATTTTCCAATGGCGAACAATCGTCTCCAATCTCGCCAGAATTTGAAGGAAATCCGATTGCTAATATGTCTTCGGATATTCAATCATTAAATAATTGCGTTGTTGAATCGGCCACTACTGATTGTGAAAAAGAAAGTGAATTTTTATCAAATAATGATACTTATAATACACAAAATAAACCAAAAAATGAAAGAGAATGGAAGACTCATAATCAAGTTAAAAATAAAAATAAATTGAAGAGTCCAGATGAAACAAAAGAGGAAGAACAACAATTGGTATGTTTTATTTTCAAAAATTTTATGCACACCGTATTGAGCAATTATAATGATATAAATTTATTATGGAAATAGACTAAAGATGTACAGAAAAAGTTTGGTCTATCGGATGGAAATGTGACAAAATTAATGAAAAATGCAAATAAACAAACAAAAGAAATTTTGGGTTTGTTTTCAATTTATTAAAATTTAAAATTTAAATATTATAACTTTGGTTTAACTTTCGAATTTTTGTTTTAGAAATTAATAATTCCGATCCACAACTAGATGAACTTAGTTTTAATGTTGAAGAAGAAGAAAATATTCAAAAATCCGAGGTATTTGAAGAAAAGTTTTTCTTTAACAAAAAACACGTATTTACTGTCACGTGATATATAACAGATCGATAAAACACAGGAAAATGATACAGATCGTAAAATGTGGAGACAGAGATTTACTTTGAGAAGGTGAAATTTTAATAAAAACTGCTTAACTTCATAGTTAAATATTTACTAAAGTCCTTTTTGTATATAGTCACCTTGACACTGTTAGATCTCTCTCATGGCACAAAACAGAACTTATGTTTTTATCTGGTTCTGAAGATGGTACTGTAAAATTATGGGACTTGAAAGGCCCACTATCTCACAAGTACGATATTAATATAATTTTTGATATTTGTCAATAAAAAGAAAATTAAATTAACAAAAAACTTTATAAAAACTAAGACCGACATCCATTCCTGATATTGAACCATGTATTACTTATCGAGGACATACGGCAGCAGTTAATTCTGTTGTAATGGCCTCGGAACAAAAAAGATGTTATTCGGCTAGTATGGATGCTACAATTCGTGTATGGAATTTACCTTCATCTAAACGCGATACTTATGGACCTGTCGGTAAATATTATTCTCAGAATACTCGGAATAATTTTTTTTATTCGAGCATCTTTATCAATATTTTCGGAAGAATTAATTATTATATTGTTCAGACCCTTCGCTGAATCTAACTACTTACATTGGTCATACGGATGCTATTTGGGATTTAAGATTGTTCCCTATGCGTAATCAAAATACTCAATTACTGGCATCTGCATCTGCTGACGGCAAAGTCAAAATTTGGGATACAGAGGCTGGAGGATCACCTTTGAAATGCTCTTGGGGTTATTATGGTATTAATAATGAAGGATCTGTTAATGGGGAAGGTATGTTTCGAACTTTTTCAAAAGAAATTTTCAACTGAATTTTTTAAATAATATTATGTTAATTATGTTAATTACTTTATAGATCGTCCCCCTATACCAACATCGATAGATTTTGTACACAGTGATTTAAAGAAAATTGCAGTATCGTACCAAAATTCAATCATAAAATTATTTGACATTGAAAGTGAGCAAAGCGTTTTAACTTTCGAGAGTGATTCGACGTACGATAATACGCCTGCAACACAGATCAATCGTATAATCGTTCATCCTACGATGTCTTTAATATTCTCCGCACATGAGGATAAGTATATTCGGTTTTTTGACATTAATAGCGGTAATTATTGACACTTTATAAATTATTTTGTTTATTGTTCAGAACTCACTTTTTTTTAATTCTTTTTAGGTAAATGTACTTTTTCGATGCTTGCCCATTTGGATTCAATTACATCACTTGATATCGATCCGTCGGGAATGGTTTTGTTGTCAGGAGGTGAGATTAAATAAAGATTTACGGAATTATTTATATTAAAATATTTATAAATATTCGTTCCTGTATTCTGTAACAGGACATGATAGTTCTATCCGTCTGTGGGACATCGTGTCGACTCGACAATGCATTCAAGAATTTGTATCACATCGACGTAAATCAGACGAAGGAGTGTTATCTGTTCAATATCATCCTTCTTTACCTTGGATAGCAAGTGGTGGAGCTGATTCAGTAGTGAAGATTTATTGCTAACAGTTGTTTGATATCATATTATAAATTTTGATTTGTCTTATGATTTGATTATGAGATATTTTAACTAATATTGTTCATTTTAATGTAAATGATAAAATTTGTGTATTGTTGCATTTCACCATTTTTCATCAAAGAAATAGGAATTATGAAAATTAGTAGCAATTCCGTTTCTTTTCTTTTCATATAACCGAAGGACTATTAGCACTTTTTCATATTTTGTATTTTCTATATATTACTGTTTTATTTCTCTTTTTTGACACTTAATAACAGGTTCGTTAAAAATAATTTGATGGGTTCCTTGTTTATTCATTTATTTTTATTTCTCCTTAATATATACAGTTGTCTTGTAAGAAAAGCTTTTTTTTTGTATTTTCAATTTAGTTAACTTTATATTGTTTCACATAGTACATATTTTTTTTTTTTATAAACTTGTAAAATGGTTCAAGCTTAATTTATTTAAAAGATCGGAATTTGAGAAGTTACTAGCCTGGAATTTTTCCGTTCGTTGCCGGGTGAAAAATAAATTGTCCAAATACCCAAAATTTGGTATAAATGTTATGAATAAAAAGACATTTGATTGTCTATATGCCTCGTGATTGCTAAAATCAAGTCGTAGTTGCAAGTATTTTATCTGTTATGAATCCTCTTTATGTACAAAAGTAAATTATTAAATGTGTAATACAAATTTTCATCATTTATCAAGTACAGAAGAAAATTTGTTCAACTCCTTTTGAAATAACATAATCTTGTTCTTAACTTCTTTCTTCTTTTCGGTCGTCATCTCTTGAATTTGTGACGGTGATTCTATAATATTACCATCTTCCAAAGGAATCACCAATGATTTTGTAGTTTTACACAATCCTCCGCCTCCTACAATAAACGGATTATCTTTATTTTCATTCTTTAATATTGAAAACGGATTAATAATAGGAGTTCCTTGCAATGAGATAATACGCTCGCCAGGTTCTGGATATCGTAAGCGTGAAACTCCATTATCTGCTTCAAGGACGCGTAAACTGTGTTAATTATATTATTATATCAGCGAATTGGATTAAAAACTGAATTTTTACCATATGAGCTTTTACTCTTTACAATTTTATTCTCGCTCAATTCTTTCTTCGCTATAATTGGCCGGATAATATCACGTTCTATTTGATAGATAAATAGATAAATATGTATTTAAAATTACTTAAGAGCTGCTATTAGAATATCAAATTCTTTCACCTGTCCGTTTCTTTAGCAGGCCTTCGCTCCCAGATTGTTCACCAGTTTTCTTAATCAGATAACGCGAAGTCCATGTTCTATAAATATTTATCGAAAAGGAAAGATTTATAATTTACCCTTTCTTTAAAACAAAAAAGATTGATATTTCTTAATTACTGTTTACTGATCGACTTTATGGCAGGTGTTATCTGTGCATTATATGCTATTTTCTGTTTTCTGAAGTATTCTGCTGGGTCGGCATGATAAATATTAATAAACTCATCCAATGGCAATCGCCTAATTTCTATAGGAATACTATTAATCTCTTGTTCACAACTAGCCATAATTTCTTTAGCAAGTTTTTCAGCTTGCTGTCTGAGTTTTTGAATACGCGCTCTCACTTGAAAAAAAGTGACGGTAAATAAAATATGAATCTAAATTAAATATTGTTAATATTTAAAGTGTTATTGGTACAGACTTTCTCTCTTTAAATTATTAATTATCAATTGTCTTTCCTCCACAGTTATACTCGAATTTTGAAAATCGATATTAAGTTCCGGCCACTCTTCTATTTCATCCATCTCGCCTATGTCAGAGAACAACTTTTTTATTCAAACAAAAAAAGTAGGAAATAGTTATAACGGAAGACTGGAAGTTATTCTTCGGAATAAGAAAAAATTAATAAACGCGTCACTACCGTGTCTTTCTAGGAAAGTGCGGTGGCATGTAACATTGTACATGCAAGCCAGAGTCCTTGGAAAATTCCGGTATTAAATCATCACAATAACAGCAAATATTCCGATTTTTACTCTTACAGTGATACCTCTCTAAGTGCCCCCCCCCCCTGGGACCATAGTAAAAAAATAGTAGAATGTGCACTTAGAGAGGGTGTGCATTTATAGAGAGTAAAATATTAAGAGCTCTTATAAGTTGGGACCAGGCCCACCGTGCATTTAAAGAGAATTTATATAGTGCGTGCACTTATAGAGGGTGCACTTATAGAGGTGTCACTGTATTAGAAATTATTTTGCAAAAAAGTCTTCATCAAATGGGTATATTAACAAATTAACGGCTCTGTTATTACTTCTTTGGATGACGATAGTTTTGAAAAGATGTGAATTTAGATAGGACCATAGGGGTTACTTAGTTTTGATTTTATTTTCCTTTTTATTTTTTTGTTATCTTTTTATTAGAACTCGTTTGTCCCTTTATTGGGTTATATTGTGCTTTTCTTTTTTTTTGTATTTGATAGTGTTGCAGAAGGAGAGACTACGCTGGAAGACCTCCTCTGTATTACCGAAGACATTGTTAATCGTGATCGGCAAAAGAAATGCATTTGTCAAGATAATGGAATTTTGCTTCTTAAAGTATTGTACGATGAAAACCTGGAAATTGTTAGAATACAAAAAATTAAGGAGTTCGTTGATCACTCCTATGTGTTTAAATTGCTGATACACCTATCCAAAAATATGTTAAAAAACCGTGTTCTCATTGAATATGAGCCATCAGCATGTATTTCGAGCTATGATCGATTTGTATATATCTTTTTGTGTGTAAACTCACGACGTGACTTTAAAAAAATGAAAAGTCTGCATCACTAATCACAGTGACAAAATAGCAAATAGTGTGTATATTCAATAAAAATGTTTTGATTTAGTATATTTTATGCATGTATGTTAATTAAGAATAAATATAACTGTCATTTATCCGGTATCACGTGATTTTTTATAATTAAAAATGGTTATAATAAATAGGACTCCGGAAACTTATATGTAAACTTTGGGGTAAGCTTCAGGGTAAAAAAAAATATAGAAAATTCAAAAATGTCCCATGTTAGTAAATAGGGTAAATTAATCATAAAAACTTGAAAATCATACTAAAAAAGGAATGTTATACAGAAAATTTTGTATTACCATGAGGAATGCTTACTATATTTAGTAATGATCTTCATTTTTAGCCAATCATATTTGGGTATTTATATTATAAAAAATCTTCAAAAAATCCTGG
>JADRCO010000537.1:0-31361 GCA_021464525.1 Rhizophagus sp. LPA8_4_AMF
TTCAGAATTGCTTGCACGTGCAGAACATAGAGGTAGTGCACTTAGCTCTAAGTCCCAAGCTCGGAACTAAGCTATGGTGTGCATTTAAAGAGGGAATGCACTTATAGAGGATGCACTTATGGGGGTGCTACTGTATTAGGTAAAGGTTAAAAAGTTTGATGGTTATATTGGATAAATCACTCATTCAGCACAAAGCACCAAATAACTAACGCTACCTAAAGGTAGCTTGTGATATTAGAAATCAAATTTAATCAGTTAATCCTATACATGTAACTGAAATTAAATGGTCAAAATGGTCAAAATAATTTTTACCTAGACCCTCCCAAAAGTTAAAATGGCCAAAATTATGTCAAATTATATAATTTTGATTAGATATGTATAAACTATATCAATTATTGGCTTGGGTGATATTTTTTTGCACTGCTACAAAAAACTCTTTATCTCAGCTAATACAGAAGTCAAACTCTGATTACTGCTAAGAATATCAATATGTATCCAATTGGCATTATACAAAGTAGAAATATTTACAAAGTGCAACTAAGATGTAACAAAACCCTTAAATCAATTACATTAAATATATTAAAGTATTTTCAGAGAACATTCTTCATGAAGAGCCAAATTTTTTATTGATTAAATCCAACAATACTATTTCAGATTATGGCTGTATGGAGAGTGTGATATTCCCATTTTGACAGAAGACCCATTTAGATTGCTCATTTTAAACACTTATGGCAATATGATCCATACAACTTGTGTGAAAGCTATGTATAAAGATGGAATATTACTTTACTCATATAGCATGGCTGATAATAGTGATCCATTATTACTTTTCAAATACAGCATTGTTGATTATAGCAGTAGAGAAAAGAGCAGTATTTTGGAATCTGACAGACCTCTCTTATTAATCTTAGAAACCTTGGATATAATATCCTCAAAAGTCTTAAAAATAAAACTGTTAGATATTGCTTTTCCAGATCAAGGTCAATGCTCCAAATGTGGCAATGACATTTTAATGTTTTCTCTCAAAGCATTCTCATAAACATATTTTTCACAGACTCTGTATTGAAAAAAACCTTTTTCTTGGCACATCAAGTGCATGACCATCTCCCAGCTGTGGAAAGAATGTGGACATCTTAGAACAAGCTGATGATGCCTTTGTATCGTTTCTAATATGCAAGTTTTGCCATTATCTGATCCCAAGGAGACCTCTCAATCAAGTGGAATTTCACCTTTATCCAACTTGATGAGTGAAATGTTTGCCCTATCTTCATCACCTATACGGAGAGGAGGGACTGAGAGTACAGCATGCAACTCAACAGGTTAAAAGTACTTTGAGTTGTGCTAAATGCTCTGAAGACCTTTCTCATGCCTCCCTCCTCTAGGTTTTCTTCAATTCTCTCCTCAAGCTCCCTTAAAACCGCTCATATATTCAACCTGCCAGCATATCATGCATTACAATTGCATCTATATGTCCATCAACTGATATGAAAATTGATGAACATGATATGGTAACTGGCGCCCAAGAGTCGAGTACTGCGCAGAAAAAATGTTCTAGGGAATCAGGTACATCAACCAAAAATCCTCTAACAAGAAAGCTAAAAAAACTGGCAGGAAGAAGAATGCATCAAGTACGCTAGAAAAACTTATAGAAGAATTATCCTCTGAAACATCTCAGGTATCAGAGATTGCGGAAAGGGGGGACTGGGAATTTCTTTGATCTGTATAATGCAATCGTCAATATGGAAGGGCAGGAGGAGATTGCAAAATGAGATGTCATTAGATCATATTTTAATTTCGGAAAAGTACTCGATGATCTCTATAATTATTATAAGAAAGATAATCCTAAGCGTACTGCCCAGGCATTGGTTAATAAAGAAGTTCGGGAGCAACTCCCCAATGTTAGTGATGACGCACTTAGGAAGAAAAAAGAAAGGGCTCTGAAAATTTTTGAGCTATTCAACGAAATCGGTGAAGATAAGTTTCAAAAGATCAAATCCTTTTCCGCCTCGACAATATCAAAATTAAGCCAAGACGAAACCGATAAAATATTGATTAAAGTTTGCGAGTGATTATCACATAGTGCTATTGCAGATGATCGTCTCAATAATCGTAATATCAGTTAGACGCGATCATAATTATGTTGGTAGGATTATTCATTCTTTATCTTTATTTTAATTTTGGTGAACATTGGGCGGCAGTCCGCAAAAAACAATTATTTAAAAAATGGACCAACAATACCAAATTTCCATTTGTTCTTAACATATATTAGTATTTTACATGCTCATTAATATTTATCATGCCTTATAATTTTCAATAATATATATAGGTTAAACCAATAACTATTTATTAAAAAGGGGCCAGCAAAATCAAATTCCCATTTCCTCTTTGTTTTTCCTTTATATTTGAATAAGCTTCAACTTTATAGTAGTATGGATAACATATCACTTTATATGGATAATATTATCAACTTTAATGATTTAATCATGATAATATCATTAACTTTTATGGAATTGCAACATTCTATGGAATTGCAACATTATTAATTTCTATGGAATTAAATTCATGAATTATTCACGATCCTGACGAACGCGGTGAATTAATCGAATTAACTTAAAAAAAGTTTCTTAAACTGCAAGACGTCTTTCAACTTATTTTTATAATTTTAGTACCTAAATTTATATTTATAATGTTCGAAAAATTGCTTTGAACAACAGAATTGTGTATAATAACTTTCAATTCGGGACTATACAGTATTTTGCTTGTGAATTCATCCAGTCTTCTTTCTTTTGTAAAATTCACAGTATAATCACATCATATTGTATCTGGAGGATGTTTATTTAAATAGTGATGTTAAAATGATTAAATTCTCTTTAAATATCAACCTTTAATTATACGTATTTAAATTGATAGCATGTATTGTAATTTTAACGTTTGACCCTAAAAATTATGAATAAATTGTTATTATTATGTTAATGAACAGTTGAGTACGTCACAAATAAAAAAAAAAATATTTAATATACCATGTGTATCTCTTTCTTGCCTTTGCAAGACCCGGTTTCTTACGTTCGACAACACGAGTATCGCGTGTAACAAGATTGGCTAGAAAGAAAGTTATGTTATTATCACAAAGAAATATGACCAAAAATAAGAAGCGATTTATTTACCTGCTCTTAAAATTGGTTTGAGATCAGAATCGTGTATAATCAAAGCTTTAGTGATCCCATGAGCAATTGCATCTGCTTGACCTTTATGAAAAAAGATAGATTTAGAAATAATTCCCTTCGCAATTCATAAACAAAAATTAAGAGTGTTCACCTGTTGTACCTCCTCCCTTAACCTTTGTCCAAACATTATATTTCCCAAGCAAGTCAGTTACTTGAAATGGATATAATATTGACTCACGATCTTTCATTAAAGAAAAATATTCCGCCATTGGTTTTCCATTAACGATTACATGCCCATCACCTTCTACCACCCAAACTTGAGCAACTGCTTCCTTTCTTTTTCCTAATGCAAAAGCTCTTCCAAATCGATCGACGGTTTTCATTGCCTCTAAACGTTTTTTCTCTTTTTCTAGATCATACCGTCTAAATAAATCCAAAAAATCATGTAATTTAGGTGCAATTACGGGTATTATCTTATTTAATTGATTCAATTTTTGTATGATCGTACGGTATTGATGTGTTTTTAAACATAAGCCCAATTCTTCATCTAAACGTTGTTTTAATATCCATAAAGTTGGTGAAACATTTTTATCTTGTAATTTAGGTGTTGTTCTATATTTAAATATAAGATCATCAAGTCGTATAATAAGATCATTATAAGTTGGTCTGCCTGTAAAATATGAAATTGATTGAGGTAATTCACGTTCTGAGAATATATCAATTGATTCATATTTATCCAAGTGAATATTTTGTTGATTTTCTTTACTAATAGTAGTATAAAAACCTCGGAAATTTACAAAAGGGTTTATAATATTTGAATTTCTATTACATGATTTTAAAATAATGGACTTTTTTATATTTGATTTTAAATTATTTCCTAATACTTTTTCGGAAACTTTATAAACAAATTGTAATTTAGAAGTTAATGAAGTTAACATAATTTCATAAAAAAAAAAAAAAAATTTGGTAGATGCAAGTCTAAATAAATAAAATGGAACCGATTTGTAACACCAGAATTGATCATCGATCTGTGTATTTTACTCCCAACTACAGTCGGGCCCTCGATACAACGAACCCTCCGATTTTCACCTCAAATTCGCTATAAAATTATAGTTGGCTGATTTGCTATGACGAGGGATATTTGACGAATATGAGAGAAAAATTCGTTATAAAGAGAGTTCGTTATATTGAGGGCCGACTAATATTTAACTAATGAATTATTTATTGTTCAGATACTAAAATCATCGAATGTACTGTATGATACCAAAAATTAACACCTCAAAATAAATAAAGGAATCACTTAGTAGTAACCAATTTAAACAAATGACATAACTATATCAATTAAACCACTAATTTTCTGAATTATAAGAATATTTCTTATTATTTTTGACGCAATATCCAATCAATATCAATGCAATCATTTGATTAAAAATCCCTATCTCCCATTATTAAATTTATCATTAAATGAAATGTTTCACGATGTTCTCCTAAGTCCTAATCTGTCCTAACGCCTCAGCAGCCTCGCTTGGGCTGTTTTGAAGGATGCTATCAATTAAATCCTATAGCTAACTTGGAATAGCCGTGAGGTACCCAACTTGGAAACAGCCTCCGACCATCCGCTTAGATACTTCAAACAGGACCCCTGAATACGATTATATCACGCTATTTATTTTATATCACCTTCGTCTGTACGGATTGAGTTTTTAGTACTATTGAACATAAGTGTAACCTTGTACGGATTCAAGGTTTTCGTACTAATTAACTTAGTAGATATCACATCAATTATCACGACGAACCTCCTTCATAGTGTATTCAGGGGCCCTCTTCAAACCCGAGTGCCGAAGAGAGTACTCACCCTCGGTCAGGTACCCATCCCACTTCAGACCCAAGTATCAAACCAATGACCATAAGTTGAAAGGGGAAATAATTGTATTTTTCTTAAGACATTTAAGACAATCAATTGTAATTTCAGAAATAAAGGACTTCTTAAAAAATGGAAATTATAAATATATTGTTTAGAATCATAAGATCAATTGTTGGAACAACAAAAGAATTTTAGTTTTCGTTTTTCGTCATCTTTATAATGTAACAATGAAGAAACCAACTTAACATCTAGTATAAAATGGCGTACATGCAATATATTTCTAAAATGACAAATCGAAAAAAATAATCAACAAGTGTACTTTTATACATCTAAAGGAAATGATATAAATAATAAATTAGGCTGAATTATGTAAATTCCGGCCGGAATTAAGATATCGAAATAAATTCGATGAGCCAATCAATATGATTTTGATCAAATTCGATGTCATCAGCCGAATTTGCAAACTTTTTTTTCGAAATTTTATAAAGATGCCTATTAAAGCCATTAAAACCACTAAAGCGGAAGAAACTGCAAAAGACCTTTCTAAAGAAGAAGACCCCAATACTCAACACGTTGAGGAGTCTGATGAATCTAGTTCAGAATCTACTGAAGAAGAGGAAGAAGAGGAAGAGGAGGAAGAGGAGGAAGAAGAGGGAGTCGCGTTAGACGATTTATCTGAGGAAGAGGTGGACGAAGACGTCGTACCTCAACAGCATGTCACAATAAATAATAAGGTAAAAAATTATATTAAAGAATAATCAATTGCTTTACTAATTTGCTTTTTAAGTTAACCAAATTTAAATATTGTCAAGTCAGTATTAAAAAAAATTTATCAAGATATTAAGCTTGATGTACCGTGGAATGAAACCCAAGCGATAACTTCTTTAGAACCTGCAAATATCAAGGATATTAATAACGACATAGAACGTGAATTAACATTGTAAGATATTTGTTATTATTTTATTTTATTTTATTATACTAGTTTTTTTTTATAAATGTATTTGAAAATTTTATATTTAGTTACAAGCAAGCACTTGAAGCAGCTGTAGAAGGACGTGAAAAAATTATAGAGTCAGGAGTAGCATTTTCTAGACCTGATGATTATTTTGCAGAAATGGTAAAATCTGACGAACATATGACAAAAATACGTAAAAAATTAATTGATGAGGAACAAAAAATAAAAGCGAGTGAAGAGGCCAGACGTAAACGTGAATTAAAGAAATTTGGCAAAAAAGTTCAAATTGAACGTTTACAAGAACGTCAAAAACAAAAAAGAGAAGACCTAGAAAAAATTAAAGCTATGAAAAAAAGTATGATAATTCTTAATACATATTTTTTTTTTAAGATTAGCTAAAAGCCTATTAATAAGTTTTTCTTTTTTTCTTAACTTTAATTTAGAAAGGAAAGGTATTGAAGATACTGCTGTGGATGATGATTTTGAAATTGCTTTAGAAGAAGCTGCTGATAAGGATAATAGACCTAATAGACCTAACAAAAAACAAAAAACTGGAAAACCTTCTAAGCGTACTTATAAGGTATCAATCATAAGATTGTAATTTAAAAATTTTATTTTTTCAAAATAATTTAACTTTTTTATAATTTAAAGGATTCTAAATTTGGCTTTGGTGGAAAGAAACGTCATGCTAAATCAAATACTGCTCAATCTTCTGGTGATTTATCAATATTTGATAGTGGAAAATCCACAAAAAAAGTACGTCGTAAGATTTATGATATATATGTATAGGTTTTTTTTTGTTGAGGAGAATAATATTTAAGAATAATTTTTTTTATTTCTTTATAACTATAGAAGAAAATCACAAAAACGCGTCCTGGAAAAGCTAGACGTCAAGCTGCAAGAAATAAAAGACAATGAAAATTATTTAATTATTATTTTTATTTTTTCAGACATTTCATTCAAATCTTATAATTTTATCAATGAATAATACTATTTTAAAATAAAATAAAATTTCTTATCAAATAAATTTTTTTTTTTGTAAAAAATTTGACATTCTTTTAAATTAATATTTTATATTACGGCTTTACAAGTTTTAAACAAGAGAAGGCCTAATTAAATCAGATTAATAAATGCTTGTGGAGTTTGTGTTTATGTCAATTTTGTTATATAGAAACCTAGATTTAATGTTATTATATTTGCCTAAGTCCTATCCTACCCGACTTATTTTTTTAGGACGAACCGGACTATGGATATAAGGTAATGGGTGAGACCAAAGCTTCTATTGGTGTGTTAAAGCATACGAAATACTTTATTATAATTGCTTCTACTGAAATATATACATATATACTAAAATTCATACATAAAAGTGCAAGTCGAATCACTAAGA
This sequence comes from Rhizophagus sp. LPA8_4_AMF, assembly GCA_021464525.1. Classification (NCBI taxonomy): domain Eukaryota; kingdom Fungi; phylum Glomeromycota; class Glomeromycetes; order Glomerales; family Glomeraceae; genus Rhizophagus; species Rhizophagus sp. LPA8_4_AMF. The sequence goes on from JADRCO010000537.1 coordinate 7,371, forward strand.
AGCCAAATGAATTGACTTATTAAAAAAACAAAAAAGAGTTATGGTTCTTTTACTTTAAAAAAGACTAAAGAAACCTTTAGAAGCGTAAAAAGACTAAAAAATATGAAATGTAATCATTTAAAGTTTTTAATAATTTTAACAGTTTCCATATTAGATATTTTAAATATTAGTTTCGTCTCTGTTTTTATCTCGTAATCCCGTATGACAAACAAATTTTATATATCGATAGCCAATTATATTCTTAATCATGTTAAATTGGTCCAACTTTCCCAACGGAAAGTCAGTAAATATCAAGACTTTTATTATTTATCGTAAATATTGTATCGATACCTGACATTCTTTATTCTCCTTCGCATCCCTTGTATTATATTTTTCTTTCTTCCTCGCGTGCCAGCACGTTAGTCATATCTACCTATAAGTTTTTCTCGTTACCATATTAGGCATCTGTTCTTTCTACACTAGATTTAGTTGGACTACTAATAACGCGAACAAAATTTATTAAATTTGTTTTTATTTCTATATAGATAACGATAGTTTTTATTCGATATTCGAAACTCTCATCTACATTAAACGAAAAAAAAAATTTAACGACTATTTAAAGGTTTGCGTGAATTCAAAAAAAAAATTCTACAAATAAAGCGATTTGTTGAAATAAATAAATAAATAAATAAATTACTTGTTTACGATTGAACCGCAGGACACGATTCCATTCTTTATGTACTTTGGCTTTATTTCGTTCGTTCGTTATAGTATACTCATCTGTCACTTAGTCAAGTTTTGATTTATAATAGTAAGCAGTGTAAATAATAATATCAGGTAATTTCTCGATTGATTATTTATATTTTCTTTCACTAGTATATTAACGGTTTTATTTATTTTTTTTATTCAAAGAATATTTTATATAATTGAAAAAATGACTGCAAATCCTGGTCTTCAATCAATATCAGATCTTACTGCTTCAACCCGCTTAACTACAGGAGATATACCACCACCTCTTGTAGGTTCTTCAACAACCGTTATAAGTACCCGGCTTTATTTATTCGCAGGACGACTTGTGTCTTCTCGACGCATGACAAATGAACTATATGAACTTGATTTGGAAACATTTGTATGGACAAAATTTCAGGATACTGAACAAAAAGCACCAAAAGCTAGATATTTTCATTCTGCAAATCAATACAAAAATTCAATCGTATTTTTTGGTGGAATGGGATATTCAAGAACTTCAAATGATGGTTTATGTGTGTTAGATGATGTTTCTATCTTTGATTTAGACACATATACTTGGAAACATCCTGAAATAACACCTTCATCTTTCTCCCCACGACCAAGATATGCACATTTAGCAGCAGTAACTGCAAATAAGTTGGTAGTGGTAGGTGGTCAAGACATGTCCAACTCATATATTGAAGAAATTAATGTGTTGGATTTGGATGAATTGACATGGACCTCATCACGACCTTTTGAGAAGCATTGCGGGGCATATCGTTCAGTCGCAGTTAGTAGTACTAGTCATACTAATTTACCTCTATATGGTAATAATGTTAATGATAATGCTTCAATCACTTCGTCGTTTGATTCTACTTCTTCTTCATCGGACACAAATGTTCCTGCACCTTTGAGAAAATCAACTTCTCAGCAGGCGTTATCTAGTACAAACAACAATGCTTCTAATGTTATTCGTAAACCACCATCTGTTGGAACCTTTAGTCGCCCAGAATCTTTACGCAGAACTCCTTCAGGAGGTCAAAATATTGTACGTTCACGTTCCATAAAAAGGGTACAATCGTCAAGCAATTCATACTATCGGCTTTCATATACAACTAGTGTCACTGAAGAAAATCCAAATCCTATTTATTTATACTCTAATTATAATTTCACGGATGTTAAACGTGAACTTCAAGTTATTGCACCACCTACAACATCGAATTATCAAATTATGGATCATTCTTCAAATATGACAGGTGCATTTTTACCTCCAGGTCTTCGTTTCCCAACTGGAGCAATTCTTGGACATAATCTTATTATATCAGGAACTTATTTAACAAATACAAGTCAAACTTTTAGTATATGGGCATTAAACCTTGCGAATTTGGTTTGGACACGGATTGATACTGGTTCATGTTTTTCACAAGGTTCGTGGAATAGGGGTATACTATGTGAGGAGACTAACAGATATTTTGTACTTGGTCATCGTGATAGATCACTCGTTGATGATTATAATCATCGACAAACAAATTTTGATCATGTGACTGTTGTAGACTTGGAAGCATTTGGAGTTTATCAACCACCTCCTGCTACAATGTCCACAAATGCACAAGAATTAGGATTGGCATTATTAAATGATCCTAATATAGCAGATTTTGAAATTGTAACGCAAGATGATCGGAGAATACCTGTTAATTCACAAATATTATCACAAAGATGGCCTCATTTTAAGGCGTTAGTTAATCAACAGGCTGAAAGAGTACCTAAACCAAAATATGATGAAGAGACGATAAAAAATCCTGAAGATGAAGAAACTATATTGATGTATAATAATAGAGCTTTAGAATTTCCTGAGCCTTATCCTGTCACATTAGCATTTTTACAATATTTGTATACCGATCATCTTCTTACATCACAACAGCATCAGCCTCAAATATTAGCACAACTTTTACTGCTAGCAGATATGTACGATTTAGACCGTCTACGACAATTGACATCGCATTCCTTACATCAGTCTTTAAGTATGTCCACAGCTGCATTAATATATGAAACAGCTGCACTTTCACGTCAAACAGGTTTACAGATTCGTGCTCTTAAGGTTATGATTGCCGCCAAGAAAATGCTTCAGCAGCAGCAACAACAACAACAACAACAACGAGAATCACGAGTTCCTCCTCAAATAGGTGATGGTGATATTTTGTCCTCAAATTGGGCAAATCCTGCAAGTCCTCCTTTATCGGCAGCTATAGCATCTGATACGAGAGCATCTTATTATGATCCATATTCAACAGCAATGAATTTGACATCACATTCACCGTTATCTTCACCTATTCAGAAAAGAACTCGATCATCATCATCTGTATCAGCTTATAATAGTTCAATATCTAGTCGTGGGTATTTACCAACCATACAAGATAGTATAACACAGGATGATGTTATGTCTGAAGAAAGGATAAATTCGTCAATATCGGCTCGGAGTTTGCGACCTACTAGATCAAATAGTTCATTGTCTACATCAACAAGATCTTCTAACAGAAGTTATGCAGCGAGTACAACTACATTTGGTAGTAATAATGTACCAATACATCAACAATCGGTATCATCAGAAAATCGAGTATATCAACAGGAATCTGGATTTGGCTATGCAAGTGGCGGATTATAGCAAGATTTTAATAAATATCATAAGGCAGGAAAAGATGAAAAATAATGAAGTCAAGATTTATTAATGAAGGGTTCAGAAAATATGCTGGTAATTAAACTATTTAGCTTATATTAACATCGTCAATAGGTACATACAAAAACTCTGTAATATTGGCGATGCATGATTAATAATTAATGTTAGGAAGAAGAAAAAGTTTTAGTAGGGATAAAAAAAATTAATTTTTATTGGATCTATTATTTATTTATTTATTTATTTTGATTAATATTTATTATTGTTATATATATTGTATTGTATTTTTTTTTACCTTTTTTTTTTTGAAAATTGGAATTTTATTAAAAAAGTAGATTTTCATCATATATATATATTATATATTAATAATTTTTAATTTATTAAATCATAATTATTATAATTGTAAAAATTAAAAAAAAAAATTTTCAGTAAGCATCCTAAATAAGGTAAAAATAATTAAGTGCTTGTCCCACATTATTTTGTGTAACAAGTGGAATTTAAAATTACGCACTTTAACAATATATTTTTTAGATCTTTTTGATCTGAAAATTTCAAATTGCATATATCTCAAAATGGAGAACGTAAATGATAATGAACAATCTCCTGCTAGCTCGCCTCCCGATTTAACAAATTTATTACAACGATCTGTAAAACGAACAAAGGCAATGTTTCAATCCGGCACTGGTACAAATTTTCTCCTGGAGGATGACGAAAGGTTTTTAATGAGTGATTCTGGTGGAGGTTTTCATATGAAATAGCTGTTACTCGCTTTTTATCCTCATTGCATCTTGTACCTCTAACTTCTAACTCATGGTATTATTATTTTTTAATAGTCAACAGGTCAAGTTAAGAATAAAAATTAACGACGAGTATAATGATGTTCAACAGTTACCTGCTTCATTATTAGCGCAACAAAGTAGAGGAAAGAAAAGACCTTTAGAGACGGGCGATTCTGGTCTGGCTGATTCAGAAACTAATGGGACTGGTCTCGTACCTATGCAATTGGATAATAATGAGCATTTACCTCAAATCACCGGAGGTCATGCATATCCTTCTGCATCAGGTTAGTTATTAATTGTAATTGATATTTTTTTGTGTTAAGCTAATATTAATCGAAATATATTATAGGAGTGTCACTTTCCGAGGATAACACGATTGAAGGACAAGTGTCTGCTAATACTATACAAAAATTAGTTGATAATCTTCCACCTTCACGTGCTCAGTAAGTGCAACTTAATTTTACCTTGCTATTAGGTAATTATTATTAATTATATTTTTTATATTATAAAGACAAGAAGCTGCGAAAACTGCACATGGTGTAGTCGCTATTAGACAAAAGGCCGGTATTAATGCTACACCATTTGCAACTTCAGGATCTTTAGTAAGACGTCAAGTTCCAAGAGCGCAACGTCCAAATTGGCATGCTCCTTGGAAATTAATGAGAGTAATTAGTGGCCATTTAGGATGGGTTCGTTCTATAGCTGTAGAACCAGGGAATAAATGGTTTGTAACAGGTGCTGGCGATCGAACCATCAAGGTAGAAAAATAAATCACTTTTATTAAAAAAAAAGAAAAAAATTGGTTTTAATTATAAGCTTTAATTATTAGATTTGGGATCTTGCATCTGGTACTTTGAAACTTACTCTTACAGGTCATATTTCAACAGTTCGTGGTTTGGCTGTTTCACCACGACATCCGTATTTGTTTTCTTGCGGAGAAGACAAAATGGTTAAATGTTGGGATCTTGAACAAAACAAAGTTATACGACATTATCATGGTCACTTGTCTGGTGTATATTCTTTAAGTTTACATCCTACATTAGATATTTTAGCTACAGCAGGAAGAGACGCTACTGCAAGAGTATGGGATATGCGTACAAAACAATGTATTCATGTATTAAGTGGACATTCCTCAACAGTAGCAGATGTAAAATGTCAAGAAGTAGATCCACAGATAATTACAGGTTCAATGGATTCAACTATCAGACTTTGGGATTTAGCAGCAGGAAAAACCTTGGCAACACTTACACATCATAAAAAATCTGTTAGAGCATTAGCTATACATCCTGCAGAATTTACTTTTGCTAGTGGTAGTGCTGATAACATTAAACAGTGGAAATGTCCTGAAGGAACTTTTATGCAAAATTTTGAAAACCACCGTGCTATTATTAATACTTTAGCTGTTAATGTTGATAATGTTTTATTTTCTGGTGGTAAGTAAAAGTTTTTTTTTTTAAAAAAAAAAAAAAAAGATTTTTAATATTATATAATATATTAAATATATTATTAAAGCTGATAATGGATCGATGGCATTTTGGGATTGGAAGTCAGCATATAAATTTCAATCGTTGGAGACAACCGTTCAACCTGGATCTCTGGAATCTGAAGCTGGTATATTTGCTAGTACATTTGATCGCACAGGATTAAGATTAATTACGTGTGAAGCTGATAAAACTGTTAAAATTTGGAAAGAAGATCCTAATGCGGTATGAATAATATATTTCAATAAATTAAAAATACGTAATTATATTGAGTATTTCTTTAATTGCTTAAACTATATGTTTATTTTTAGACTCCGGAAACCCATCCTATTGATTGGAAACCAACATTGATTAGAACTAGATATTAATTAGTATATTATTACATTATATTTTACTTGTATATATTTCTATTTTTAAACATTATGAAAACAAAAATAATTAAAATGGATTTATTCAATAGAATTATTAGAATTATTGATGATTGCTCGTAATTTACAGTGATTTATATATTAAGCAAAATAATTTAAAAGCTATTTTACTCATTGCAAAATGAAGTGATAATATATTTTCTCATGTTCAAATTATTGAATTCATAGTAGAATTTAAGAATCATTGCCTATTACTTTCAGGCAGTGGAAGTTTATCTTGAAGTACTTCCAAAAAGTTTCGAATTTCGCTTAAGAGAGCATTAACTCCTCCAGTTTCTTCCATAATATCATAAGGATGCCATTCAGGTGTTTCTCCAACATTCAAATTACTATTAAAAGCAAAATTATCTTCCCAAGACTTTCTGTAAAACTATATGAAAATGAATAAAAATTCAGATTGATAAAATGAAAAATAGCAATTTTAAAAAATTTTAAAAGAATATTCTACTTACGGAAACTCCATAGGTAACAGTAGCTGATTCTTTATCCAAAGGAACTTCGACACCAGGAGAACTATTTATATTTTTAATTAAGTCCCAAAATTTATACCTTGTAACTTCCACAACATAATGATCGCCCCACCAATATTTCCATCTGGTTTTTTCACACACTGAGGTAACGTTTATTTCATCAGTGTTTGAATAAACCAAGTGATTATTTTGGCTACATTATTTATTATTTTATATTAATCAGTGTTCTTTAAAAGATTAATTGTTGCATTGCAAAATTTATGTAGTTACCTAAGTCGTAATTTATAAACAAAAGTTCCTAGAGCATTAAACTTGTCATTAGGAAGACGTTTTGCTGTTTTGATGTTGAGTTTCCATGAGTAAACACTGAAATTAATATATATATAATTTTAATTAATTAAAATATCCTAAAGATTTATATTATTTTAATAACTACTAACTTATCCAAACATGACATGTTGATGTCCAATATGTTCTTATCATGTGTAGTTACATTCCATAACCCAATTTTCCCGTCATCCTTAAATTGGACGTCAAATGCACATGGCCAGGGTTCTACGCGAACATTGCGAGTTGGGGGTGGTCTACGGATTACATGAATTTTAAATTCTCGAAATGGTGACCCATCCCATTGTCGATCACAATCGGAGAGAATTTCAAATAAACCATCTAATTGTTTACGATCAGTAGTAACACTAAAAAAGGAAATATTCACATTGTTAAAAAATTTCACATATAAAAGCAAGTAATAACCAATGTAAATTATTATAATCGCTTGCCACGTAGCAAATTTAGATTGTAAACGAGAGTCACTCAGAATCTTATCATTAAGTCGATCGATAGCCCATAATGGTTCCTTGGGAAAATCTGTTAAGCACACATGGCCAAACCTAGTGTATCACGAACAGATTTTAATAAATAAATATGTATGCATAATTTAGAAATATTGTACGATACCTAATACGCATTTTAATTTCTTCGTCAAATAAGTGAATTGTTCCAAAAGCTTTAAGAAGAGCATCCTCGATCCTTCTCACATTTGACACACGAATACTAATATTTATTAACATAAATTTTTATTATTTATATAAAGGTCCGGATAATAAATATATTTTAAAAGACTCACTTGTGCAAAGCATCGAAATTAGAGTTTGGATTTAATTCCCTTGAACCTCCATTTTTACCAACAACCGAAATTTTATCACCCTCAAGAACAGGTTCAAGGAGTTTGAACAATCCAAGGACATCATGCGGTTTGTTGAACCAAGGCGCAGGATTAGCTATCTTAACTTTATAAGGTTTATGCGGCGGTTCTATCATATGAAACACCCACCCTTTATAAATGATCGCATTGTCCTTAGTTGTTATATTAGGAACGGACCTGGACTAAAGAGGAATTATAATTATTAACTTATAAATTAATCACTTGTTAACAATTCATAAAACTAAATTCATACCGCAACTACTTTAATATACAAATGCTTGACTCGCATCGTTGCTTCTTCGACGGAATCATAAGTATCACCAACAATTCTTACTAACTATAAGAACAAATAAGATAAATAAATAAAATAAAGAGAATCCAAAGATTTAATCTATTTCTATAATACTTGCATTAGAGCTTGGCTCATACCACATATAACATTTCGTCTCTGCACGTACTGGATGCAGAGTCTCTTCTTTCTCGCCAATAATTCGTGAGATAGGAATTTCGGAATTAGGAAAAACAAAATGCCCATTGAAAGGCTTTCGATCAGGTGGAAATCCTCTGTAATCGCGTTCTTCACGTTCTCGAGCTTCTCTACGTTCTATTTTACGTTTTTGTTTCTCACTAAGAGCCTTTTCAGGTTTTGCCCAACCTTTAACTTTTCTTTTGCTGCGCTCTTGTAAATCTTTTGTTAGTATAGTTTCTGCGAGAGCACACCATTGTTTAAGAGCTTGCTCGATATCATCACGCGATCCCCACATTTCGATTTGCTATATATAATTAAATACCATTAAATAAACGACTTCCTCATATAATTAACGAGCCATTGAAAATTAAAAAGTAGAAATAAATATTTACAGCTTCATCCTCATTATAAACCATATGAGTGTTTGTTAATTTTTCGATACGTTGTAAATGAATCCTTTTTTCTCCGAGAATATCAACCGGACGAACATTTGGAGGAATCTTTATATGGTATTGCACAATGGTGTATAATACGTTAAAATGAATTTGAAATTTAATCCATTAAACTTTTCTTTAGAATGAAAAAATAAAAAAAAATTTATTTACCAGCCAAACTTCGTCGGGGTTTCTCTTTGGTGCAGAACGTTCTTCATATTCGTCATATTTTGTTTCTTTTTTTTGAATCTGTCGATGTCTCCATTCATCCGCTTCATCCTCATCATAGTAATCCATATTATGTTGATTATTATATTGATAATAGCCCTTTGACATTTTAATTTTGCGGACACAAAAGAAAAATTTTATTATTCTCAAATTCTTTGAATAATGACACTCAATATTCCGCTTATAACAAACAATTACAATTTTTGTGTCCTTTTACGCCATCCCGGTACTGTGCCACGGATGCATGCAATTGTTCCAATTTGAATGATAATCACAAAAATCTGTAATTGTTTTCCAAAAATGTAAACATTGGTAACTATAAATTACAGTTGATTTTTTCAATTCATCTCTTTAAAAAATCATTCTCCCAAATATTAGGGTATAATTGCCCATTATTATCATTATTTAATCATTTTTTGCTAAAAAAAAGACAATATTTGTATGTTAAAAGAAGAATTTTAAGAGATTTATTAAAAGTTTGTTTTTAAAGTGTTATTTACAATGACTGCCATACCAACTGAATTAAGAATTAACGAACTTTTCGAAGATGGTTCAGATGATGATAACAAGAATGGAGCAGTAAACGAAGTCGTTGTTCCAACTCCAGAGGTTGTCCAAGCATTAACTGCCCGTAAATACCAAATTGAACTATACGAGAAGGCTTTAAATGACAACGTAATAGCGGTTTTGGATACTGGAAGTGGAAAAACTTTCATTGCCGTGATGTTGATAAAAGAAATGGTAGCGAAAGAGCGAGAGTTAAGAATGATTAGACGAGAGGTATTATTGATTTCAACTTAGAACGGATCTTCCAATTTCTTTATCATTTAATATTAATTTAATTAACCTTATTTTTTAGGAAAAACTCACATTTTTCCTAGTTAATCTCGTACCGCTTGTTTTTCAGCAATCTGACGTGATCAAAGCAAATTGCGATATAAAAGTCATGCGTTTTTGTGGAGAAATGGGTGTCGATTTATGGAGTGAAAAACACTGGAAAAAAAATTTTGCAGAATTTGATGTTCTAGTCATGACTGCGCAGATTTTTTTAAATATTCTTCGTCATGGATTCATTTCCTTATCACAGGTAAATATTCTAATTCCATTAATGATTTGATATCAAAATTAATCATATTAAAGTAATTAAAAGAAAAGTGTATGTATGTATGTATATATGTATGTTGTAAATTTTGATTATTAAATATCAAGGTTAATCTATTAGTTTTTGACGAGTGTCACCATACTTCAAAAAAACATCCGTATAATTTGATAATGAGAGAATTTTATGATCGATGTCCTGAAGAAAATAGACCGAAAATTTTTGGTATGACAGCATCCCCCGTTAATACCCGAAGTGCCATTCATTCTGCTAGGTATCACAGTTTTTTTTATCTAATAAATACATTTCTTTATTGCTATACTGATTAACTTCATTGACTATTATTATAAATAGCCACCTTGAACGTAACCTAAACGCTAAAGTATTCACGGCCAGTGACACAGATGAGCTCCGTAGATTTGTCAATCGGCCTGATGAGATAGCTATAAGATATGAGCATCCACCAGAATATCCAGAAACTGAACTTTATAAAATGCTTTGGAAAGAATGCCTTGGTGCAGAAAAATTTCAAAGAGCGTTCGGGTGCGCTTCTCAAGCTCTTCAAGTTTTAGGTCCTTGGTGTTCTGATCGAGTTTGGAAATATATATTAGAAGAATTAAATTCTAAATATGAAGGGAAATTAGATCCGGAGCAATTTGACATGGAACTATTGGAAGCTTTATTAAAAGAAGAAAAGGTTTTAATGCAAAAAGTGACAACTATTATTGACGAATGGGTTTTTCAAAAACCTAGGCGTGATCCCAGTTTGTTATCACCTAAAGTAATAAAATTATTACAAATCTTGGATTGTTTTAAGGATCAAGCTGATAACTTTTGTGGCATAGTATTTGTTGAGCGTCGTCATACAGCTAATGTTTTAAATTATTTATTGGGAGAGATAAGTGGTTTAGAGTTTATAAAATCAGACGTATTAGTTGGACATGGTACTAGCGATGAAGGAGATATACAAATGAAATTTAAAGATCAGAACAGAACCATAAGAGCTTTCCGTGATGGAAAGATCAATTTACTGATTGCTACTAATGTAGCAGAAGAAGGATTAGATATCCAACCATGCAATGTCGTTATTAGGTAAGTACAAAACTAATAATTATCTGGTTTGTTATTAATAATATAGCGTTTAAATTTATTTTAATTCTTTAGATTTGATTTTTTCAATACACTGAGAGCCTATATTCAATCTCGAGGAAGAGCTCGTCGTAAAGATTCAAAATATATTGTGATGATAGAAAAGGATAATTTCAAAGAACAAGGCATACTTGGGGAAATGAAAAAAGCTGAGAATGATATGAAGGAATGGTGCCAAATGCTCCCTGAGGATCGTAAATTACAGATGAATGATAATATGGATGATTCGGATGATTCGGATGATGATGAAGGACAATATTTTATCATTTCTGAAACAGGCGCATTATTGAGTTATGAGTCAGCCGTTTCACTTGTTAGTTATTACTGCTCAAAACTTCCTAAAGATGCTTATTGTCCGACATTTCAACCTGACTATAAATTTATAAAAGAACATGGTGGATTTACTTGTCATCTTACTTTACCAAGTAATGCACCCGTTCGTGAAATTGTTAGTGAAGTTTGTAGTAGTAGAAGCAAATCAAAAAAAGCTGCCGCATTTAAGGCTTGTCTACAATTACATGATAAAAAGGCATTAGATAACCATCTATTGCCAGAGATAGAATGGATTCCAGAAGATCATGAAATGCAAAAACCGTCCATTGAAGATGGGTTGGTCGAAGGAGCGAAAAAATCCAAAAGAGAGTATCGTCTTAAATCTCCCGATTTATGGGTTATTGAAGAAGATCAACCCAAGATTCCAGAAGAACTATATTTCACTATTCTTAAATTAGATCTAGAAGATGAAAAATATGATGGTAATCCATACCGTACAATGTGTTTATTAACACGTAAACAGTTCCCGGAGGTTCCAGCAAGTACATTATATTTTCATGGAGTTCCTAAAACACTTAATGTACTTACTTATTCAACACCAATTAAAATCGATCTTGAAAAGATGGAGTTGATTTTTAAATTTACTTTACGCATATTCACTTCTATAGTCAACAAAGAGTTTATATGTGAATTTGAAAATTTCCCCTATCTCGTAGTGCCGCTTGTCAAAAATGCACCTATCAATGAACATACTCCTAATTTCATTGATTGGGAAGATATAGAAAGGGCTGTTAACGAAAAACATATACCTGTTGACGTGAGTAACATATCTGATGACATGATGGATGCTGTAATAATCGATTATTCAGACAATTTGCGGCGTTATTTTGTTCAATCTATACGACATGACCTTAATCCAATGTCTCCAATTCCAGAAGGAATGGCAATACGTGAAAAAGAATGTAAAAATTTTGCGGAATATTATAAAAAAACATTTGACTTGGATACGAATTATCCAGATCAGCCAATATTTCAAGTTCGTAAAATTTCTAAGGTTATGAACTTTCTACAACCTATTCCTGGAGCACTTCCAACTCAAAAGGGTCGAACGGCAACATTTGTAATTCCAGAATTTTGTAAACAATATACAATACGGGCTTCCGTTTTTAGGTCAGCCCTTATGATACCTGCTATACTCACTAGAATCAATTCTCAACTATTAACATTAGAATTACGATTAAAACTTGATTTACCTATAAATGATCAATTATTATTAATGGCACTGACGACACCGTCTGCCAATATGGAGATGGATTATGAACGTCTCGAGACGTTGGGTGATTCATTCTTAAAATTTGTCGTAACGATAAGGTTATATGTCATGTTTCCTGATAAACATGAAGGTCAACTCCATTGTCAACGTATTAGAATTATTTGCAACAAGCAGCTATATAGAAGTGCAAAGAAGTTGCATCTCTATGAATATATAACATCACTTCCATTCAATCGTAGAGCTTGGAGACCAGCTGGTATGATCACCGCACTAGATGGACCTGACACGTTGGAACAAGAAAAAACTCATGGTTTAGCTGATAAGACTCTTGCTGATGTTGTAGAGGCAATGTTAGGTGCTGCTTTTTTGAGTGGAAAATTAGATGCTGCTCTTAAAGCTGCCATCGCATTGGAAGTTCCATTCGATGAAATTACAGAATGGGATCATTTTCATAAAAATAATCACAATCCTCCACGTGTTAAACAAAAAGCACTCAAGGCATTGAATATTGAAAGAATTGAAGAAATATGTGGATACACATTCAAAAATAAGATATTGATCGCAGAAGCATTAACACATGCTAGTTTACCTAATTCAGTAACATCATGTTATCAACGTCTTGAATTTTTAGGGGATGCAGTATTGGATTTTCTGACCGTTAAATATTTATTTGAAAAATACCCCGATGGTAAACCAGGATTAATAACAGATCTTAAGGATGCATCTGTTAACAATCAATTTCTTGGAGCAATTTGTGAACGAATTGGTCTTCAAAAACACATTATTCACTTTTCGCCAAAGTTGATGTCGGGAATCACTGAATTCGTAAAAATTATAGATGATATGCGAGAAAAAGATGAAACTGTTGGAGAATATTGGAGTGATTTAGACGTTCCCAAAGTTATGAGTGATGTTGTTGAAAGTATGTTGGGAGCTGTTTTTGTGGATTCAGAGTTTGATCCGGATGTACCACAAAGAGTATTTGATAAGTGGATTGCCCCTGTTTTAAATGTGCACGTCACTCCTTACACATTAAAGGTTCATCCAGTGAAAAAACTAACAGAATACTTTCAAAAAGGAGGATGTACTATGTTGTTATTGAGGTATGATATTTTTTTTTTTTTAAATCAGTTTTCTTCTCTTTATTTTTACTAATTGTTAAATTTATAAAATAATAGAAACCATACAACTGAAGCTCCCGATGCACAGGATTCACCAGACTCCCAACGTTGTACTATCTTTATTCACGATAAAGCCGTAGCGCACGCGTCATCAAATAATGTTCGTTCAGCAAGGAAGATGGCAGCTCAAATAGTTTTAGACAAAATTGATAGTGATGATGGTTACTTTAAAAGCATGTGTACGTGTATAGCTCTTCCCAAGGTGATCAATGATGAAGATGATGATGAAGAATTGATAGATTAAGTAATAAATCATAACAAATTTGCAAACTTTATTTAAAATTGATTACAAGTCAAAAAAATAATTTCATATAACTATAAAATGTTAATTTATAATTTTATTTTTATTTAATAAATCAATACGGTATATTATCTGAAAAATTAAAAGAGAAAGAATTAGTTAATTCTATATAAGATTGAAAAAATTATATATGTTTGTTGATAACGGGACCAAAGTCTACTTATTTTATACATATATATTGTATAATACTTTGATTCAAGAACCAACGATTTTTATTATACCCAATAAATGACGAATAACTTTTCGTTAAATAAAGCGAAAAGACTCGTGAATCAATTGGGATTACAGCCAAACTCCGATATAACGATATGTCGGGATCCATATGAAAATTTTTAAAAATAACATAATAACATTATAACAAAATTATACCGATTTTTATATATTCTCATATTATAAAATTTTATCGTTATTGAACATCGAAGTCAAAAGACTGTAAATCACGTGAAATTAACATAAAAAACTACTTACCCTTTGAGTGTGATAGACCTAAGGATGAATAGTATTTACCACAATTAGGTAGGTTATTGAGATACATAAGTATGTACCTCATATTAAAGATTTAAGAAAACATTAGGAAGAAAAAAAAAAACTGAGATCCATTCTATTTATATAATTAACGTGATATTATGTAATAGGGTAGTTAACGACTTCACGTGGGTTTATGCGAAATGAAACTACTTTTTAAAAAACTGATATCTAAATTATTTTGACTTTTATATAAAATACAGTTTTATAAAAATATAAATCTTTGTAATTATAGATATGTGTATTTACTTGAATGATATGAAATTTTGCCATGTGAAATATTAATTTTTTATTGTTACTACATAATAATCACATAATTCGTAACAATAGTTATTTTTTCTGCAGCGCATATAATAATTATGAGTATATGCAACTAAATAATATCATTGACTATATCATACCTATGTGCGCTATCAGCCTTCCATCTATCTGCATAGGTAATAAGGACGTAAGGTTTGAATAACCACTTCTTAGAACTAAAAGTCTATACTCAACAATGCTACTATATAAATAATTACATAATATATAATATATTATATATTATATATATATTTGAAATTAGTTACATAAAGTAAATTATTACTTCCGGTTTTCCATTTAGAAGATTACTTTTATATCCTACTATTACCATCTAAGTATTCTGGAATCCTAATTTGATTTATATGATTAAATTAGTTATCTCAATTTTTATCCAAAAATTGGCGGTTTTAATATTAATCATTAGACTGGTTTGATTTATATATATTAAGATTGACTTGTTTTAAAAATAAAATTTACTAATTCAAAAATATACTAAAATATGAACTTTATAAATCAACTAATAAAAAAATTTGGCTGATTTATGCTGATATTATATTGCAGTGTTTAAATAATAACATATATTTAATATAACATATTTCTTTTACTAATTTTATAGCTATAATTTAATAAAACCAAAGAAACATATTATGTTAATTAAAATTACATTTAAACGATCAAAGATTAAGCCGACTAATTATCCGAAGCGAAAAATATTACAGTTTATATAATTTAATAAAGCTAAAATAAGGAAATCAATAAGTTTAAGCTTTAACAAAATTATTTTTACTATACAGTATTAGATCATCAGGGAGTATGTAATTTTGAATCGCGCTAGTATTTGAGGTTATTATAGGTTATTATGAATCAAAAGAAAAAAGTAATCTTTTAGTTCTTACAAATGCATTAGATAAATATGACAAATAGGATTTCACTTACATAAATAACGCTTTACACTTGTCACGTAATCGGTGTCAGATTTTGGGGATAACTAATAATCCGTATTTTTAGAACACAAGAAATCGGGCATTAATTAATATTACTTAAAATGATTCATCATGGAATATTAATTAACATCTCCCATTTTTGTAAATTGATTATCTAACGAAACAGATTGTATAATTGGATAATCAAAATGTGTGATTTTGATTGGTCAATAAACCAACATCAGAAAGTTGACATGTACGGAATCTTGCTTGAGAAGTTGACGAATCACATGCTATTTACAATCTGCCCAATATCGGCACCATATCGTACCATATACAAACAGAGGCTGTGTGGGAATTTGGTTTAACGTAGATTAGTAGATAATGAAGAGATTGTCCGAATCTACGGCAAAAAAAGGAGTTTTTACATCTGAATATTAGCCAAATGCCTACGCTTATTTGC
The DNA here is from genome assembly GCA_021464525.1 of Rhizophagus sp. LPA8_4_AMF. NCBI lineage: Eukaryota > Fungi > Glomeromycota > Glomeromycetes > Glomerales > Glomeraceae > Rhizophagus > Rhizophagus sp. LPA8_4_AMF. The sequence goes on from JADRCO010000537.1 coordinate 23,730, forward strand.
TTAAACTAGGATCGTAAATCTCTAATAAGTAAATTTGGAATTTGTGACGTCAATTGGATTTTCATTCAACATGATACAAAGTTGGGGTATCGTGCGTGAAATAAGTTTTCTTTCCTCCGAACTTTTTTTTCAAAAAGATAAATTAACCAAGGATCCTTTTTTTCTCTCCCATTAACGAAAAATTTTGCTTAATTTTACGTTAATTACATAATTTATATGAATAAATTTTTTTTTTTTTTAAAAAAAAAAATTTGGACTCCCTGACACGGAGCTCTGATTCCGTTTTTATACACAATAAACCCATTTTATTATTTAATGAATGATACTTGGCTGATTTTTACTTGTTCTAAATGATATCAGTGATATTGACGTTAACATATTTTGTATTATAACCTATTAATATATCTCGCTGCGCTTTTTTAATATTACGATTCTATTAGTTACGCAATTTAGTTACAAATAAGAAATTCGTATAAATAGTTCAAATGAAGCCTTTAAATTTATTTAATTCCAATTCGCAACCGTCTTTCGAATCGGTTAATAATAATCATTGGGATCTTTTAGCATCCTCCTTTTATCACACTTTATATAATTCTCTCCCTTTTCGATTGTTAGTTTTAGGGAATCAAAATTTGTCATCCAATTACTATATATATTATTTCTCTCCAATATATACAAATCTTAAACAATACTCCATAACAAATTTATTACTTGCCTATACTCTCCCTCTCCTTTATATTTTCTCCCCAACTTTGGTAAGTTTCTAAATATAATGACGCGCATTAAACATATGATTATGAGAGAATTTGACGATAATAAAATAGGGATAACGCATGTACTGCGGTTTTGACTAATTGCGATGTTTTTATCCTTTCTATTTCAGATTGTACCAGCAATATTCGTTCGTTCTTTACAATTTTTTGCTTCTAAAACAGCTGCTATAAGTAATAGTTTAACTTCAAATAAATCTCATTCTTCAACACTTTTCAACCTGTCGTCCGCAAGCAGTTCCGCTTCTTCTTCCCCTCCCTCTTCTCAGAGGGGAGATAACGGGGATTCCATTCAAGATATAGAGTATTGGTTACAAAGATGCTCAATATGTTTTGATGCCCAATTGGATTTTTGTTTGGAAGTTTGTCGAGACCAATTCTGCAGAGATTGTTTTCAAAGGTAAATTATTAAAATTAAAGAAAACATAAATATTAACAAAAAAATTTAATCCTCACATATTTACATATTTGAATAATTAGATATGTTAAAGAAGTTGTTCATAATTCTTGGGGCCTCAGCATAACAAAAATAAAATGTCCTGTATGTCATGAAGTTGTACCCCAATCTGAATGGAGCAAGGTAAAAAAAAAAATAAAAATAAAATAAAAAATAAAATAAAATGAAAGAAAATATTTTTTTAATACAATTATTTTTTATAGTATGTGGATCAAAATACAATTGACTTATATAATATGTACAATAAACCATACCGCTCTTTCTCTCGTTGTTGTTCTGGATGCGGTGAAGAAGTCTTTGCTGCTCAAGTATTTCAAGTTTGTTCTGAGGAAAAAGAAAAGTAGGTTTATTAAAATAATTAGTGCATAATTATTATAAGCTTATACTTTTAAAAAAAAAAAAAAAAAAAAAAAATTTTTTTTTTTTTTTTTTTTTTTAGATATTTTAAAGATATTTCCAATCTTCTTCGCAAATTTTTGGAAACCTATGGAAATATCAAGGGATCTAATACGGACAATCAATCTGATACCGATAATTTTATTACTAAATTTGAAGCTGATTATTTAGTTTACATTTCTGAAGAGAATACCACTATTGAAATCATGGAAATGTATGAACATATTACTGAGAAAATGGGAAAAATTCTTGGCTTGAGGTATAATTTTAGTATATAGATAGATTATTGAATAAGCATCTGATAATTAACAATTTATTTAAAAAAATTAGATTTGATTTAAACAAAAAACGTCCTTTAAAAAATTCTTCACATCATAAATTAAAAACGCATGCTGATATGGTAAAGGTTGCAGCAGAAATTTCCTCAAAATTTGTTGCATTGGAAGTTCGGCCAGAAGCATGGAGAGAATTGCAATTTATGCACATTTCTAATTTCCCACAATCCAATTGGTAATCATAAATTTTTTTATTTATCTTATTTCAAGAATTTATTTTTAATTTTACATCTCGATGTAAAATTTCTTTAGTTCTAAATGTAAAAAGGACATTTGTCTTCAATGTGGGGACCCTACTCATCATACAGGAATGACATGTATTCAGTACATGCGTCATAAGGTGGCAAATCCTCATTTATTTGTCACAAATCAATCTTTATTATGTAATGATAAAAATGATATTACTGATGCTCTTGAAAATACTAAATGGAAACTTGCAAATTCAAAATCTTGTCCGAATTGTTCAATATTGATCAATCGTGATGATGGATGTAATAAAGTTGATTGCTTGCATTGTGGATATAGATTTTGTTGGATTTGTAGAAGTGGTTGGTCAGAGAAATGCGGATTTTATCGATGTAGGATGGGTAAGCGAAAGAAAGGCAAAGATAAACAATCTGCACGTAAGCAGCAACATTCTTTACAATTGCATAGTCAACATGTTAATAATAATGTTAGCGAAATATCGCAATTTGGAGGATCTCGAGATGATGTAGAAATGTCAGATTCTTTTCAAACTGAAGAGGAAACAGAATATGATTATGATGAAAATGATGTTGATGATGATGCTGTTGTATTGAATGCATTGACTCAAAGTTTAGATGACCAAGTAAGTAAACAATATTGAAAAAAAAATTAAAAAAATTGTGATTTTGAATACTAATTATTATTTAATTATTAATTTTTATATATAGCCTGAAATCGGAGTTCCTAATGTTTTCTTGATTCAATCTAAAATAACCCCAACTGATTCAAATTTTTAGAAAAATTACATAATTACATTTTTTAAATATCACATCTCTTTTTTTATTGATTTTGAATAAAGCGGGAAATTGGGTGATAGTGAAACATAGCGTTTGGGAATACTTACTTCTTTTTGGATATTATTATTTTTTTTTTTCTTTTGTGATGTATCTTTTTTTTTCAAATTAGAAATAAATACAATGGGAAAACTTGGTTGGTATATATATGTGAAATTTTTTTTGATGTATATGATGTATAGTAATCTTTATAAATTTGTATATTTATTATTTCTATGCTTTTTTTTTTATTGTGTAAGGAAATTATTTATATTTCATCTCCTTTTACTGTTTTTCAAAATAGATGATACAAATTTCCAAATGAATGTTATAAATTAAATGATAAGTTGATTTATATATAGAATTTATATTATTTAAATTATTTATTAGAGTTAAATACAAATGACATATTAGATAGAAATATATTTATATTCTATATCATGATTCAAAATCTCATTATTCTATAACTTATTAGTTCTATTAGTCCAGAATAAATTATTAGTTATTAAAATGTAATAATGATAATGTATAATAATAAGTTTAAATCTAATTAATACTGTATATTTATAAATTAGATTAATGATTAAAAAGTATTGAATTAATAATAAAATATTTCATTTTTTTCCCAGTTTTCCATGTCGATTTAACATAACCAATTGTAGTTTTCTTTGCACCACATGCAAATCTTTTTCTTCAAGTTCATCGATCAAAGCGAGAACGGCGGTAAGCACATTTGACTGCTATAAATATATAAATAAATAAATAATATATTTTTTTTTGAAAAAAAAAACAAAAAAAATTGTAACCAACCTGCCGTGGATCACCTTTAATATTGACATCCTCACTAATATTACTCAATTTTGGAGGAGGAGTTCGAGATGGCGCTCTACTTAAAGGAGCTGACGTTGGCTTTCCCGGTGACTTAGGTTGGAGATTACCACTTCCATTTGTCTTTGAACTTCCATTATTAGATTTTGATTTTACTAACTTAATACCACCTTCTTGTGAGGGCGGTGGTGTTCGTGATGGTGGTCGTGATGGCGGTCGTGATGGCGGTCGATTTGAATTTATAGCAGGTGATCGTGCACGAGGACTACTTTGACCATTTCCTTGAAAAGATAAAATCCCATTTGGATTTACTCTAATAGGTTTGGGCGATTTATAAAATGAATCAAGATCATAATTTGTTTTAGGTGTCCAGGATGAACTTTTGAATAAATTTGCGCCTATATTATCTGAAGGTGTCGATGTGAAATCATTATCACTATCAATATTTCCGTTTTTTTTTGAAAATTCGTTTTCATTCAATCCTTCACTAGATGAATTTTTACTGAAAGTCAATCGGTTACGAATTTTAGGAGGCATCGTAGATGGTAACTATAATAATAAAATAATTTTGAAATATAAAAACTGCGATACAATAATAACAAAATACCCAATAAAAATTCAAACTTACGCTACTCATTGAAGCGAGAACTTCTTCATCAGTAACATCTAATTTATGATAAAATTGCGTTTAGTTATAAAAATTTTTTTTTTTTTTTTTTTGATATATAAAACTTTAAAAGTTTATCTATCTACCATGATGATCCAATTTTTTTAACCAAGGTAAATATCTTAGTACAATGCTTCGATATTTCGTCTCATCATCGGCACATGGATTATCACATAACCAAAGTACCTCTAAATTTCTTAAAGTAGTAAGATGTTTCACTTGTTCAACATCATTAATAAAATTCTTTCGCAGATAAAGTTCTGTCGTTAAAATAATTATATATTTTATTATTAAACTATTTACACAAAATAAATTTAAATGATATGTTGGTATATACCTTTTACTCCTTTGCCTTATTAAAATTAAAAGTAATCCCAACGAAATATGAATAAGGCCAAAAGTTGAAAATTTTTTTGATTACAATTAACCAGCATACTATTAGAAATTATAAAGCTGACTCACATTCGGAAAGTTGTTCCAGAGAAGTGAGATTATTTACACTACAATAAAATAAATGAAAAAAGTTGATTTGAATAAGTTAAAAATATAATTTTTTATTATTATTACTTTACCTCAAACTTAGTGTCTCTAAACTACTACAAGTTTTTAATATTCCAATGTCGTCTAATTCGCAGCCCTAAGAAATAAAAAGACAGTTGAATATCATAAAGATGTCAAACCAAGAAAAAAGCAAAAAAAAACCAAAGTTTTTGAATACCCATAGATTCAAGTTCCGAACTTCAGTGAGAGATTTTGCACTCGATTTGGTTAAAATGAGTTCGTCTGTCAGAATTGCCATAATTTCTTGTGATAAAAAGAAAAATTGGTTGTAAAGATAGCGTTACGTAATTTTATTGTGTGATAATGATAAAAAAACCTAATTTAATTGTTATATTTCTTCCGTGGTTATGAATTAAAATTAAAAAACTTTAGAAAATTATTCTAGACTATAGTCACGCATTATAAGTTAAAGATATAATGACATACACCTAAATAATTGAAATTCGGCTGTCTGTGGTTCAGACGCGATTTTTTTTGTCTTTTCTTCGGGATTTAATTTTTTTATACAGGTGGCGAACTGGCGATCAATCAGCTAATATTAATGTGGATAGTCATCACATGTTAATATAATATAAATAGCATATGATTCTGCATTTATAATCACAATAAAGAGCTTGAATTTTCAAAATTATGAAACCACTTACTGCATTAAATTTTACAAAAAAATTTATATAGATTGAGTCGTTTTAACCAAAATTCAAAATATATTATAAATGGCTTAGCACGATCTTTTCTAAAGAAGATTCACTGATGCAAACTATGGCTTTTTCCTATTTAATCATTATATTAATCGTATTACATAAAAACATTAAATACAATAACGTAATTTACTTTCAAACTAGATAAAGTGAAATCCAATCTGTACGCTATGTATTAATGAAATTAATCATTCAAATTATCACTTTATTAAATAAATATAATTTATATAATTTGAATGTCAATTTTTCTTAAATTGTTTGCTGTAAAAAATGAGGGATTTTTGAACCAATAACAAAAGATTAAAAAGCTTTTAAATAATAATATAAGTTCTATCATTTTCAATTCCGTTTATAAAATATAAAGACGATAATAGTATGTGATATTACGCATCGGTACATATAATTAACATTCATTCAAAAAATCGCAATTGTCATGATATTTTACCGAAAATTATAGGAACTATATGCATGCAATAGAGTTTCTTGAAAATTGATGCGCCACGAAAGCATTTTAAAGAGTAAAATAGAACGTTTTTGCAAACTCAAACTATGGAGAGATCAATAAATACTAATACTTTATGATAAATCACAAGGAACTTGACGTTCACCCGGTGAGATCATATCTCAATCTGTTTCTGAAAACTACCGCAACGAAATCTTATTATGAATAAAGAGAATAAAGATCAGTATCTAGTCATCTAGATTCTCGAATTTTACTTGTAAAAATGGCAGAAACTTCGTAAATTATTTGGTGAAGAAATAAAGGACTTTCAACATTATACAAAACTTCATGTAGTTTCGGACGCAATTGTCATTACAAAAGTGTATCTTGTTATCGTAATTAAAATGAAACCGAAGATCCAATTACTCAAGGCGTCTCAAGCAACTGGCTTTAAGCCAAATTTATACTCCGAAAAAAAATTACAAGTGTGATACAACTGACCGTGCCTCCTCATAGGCTCTGGATACGCGTCTTGGGAGCTGCTTATGTTGAAAACTACTTATGGACCCGCTGATGGACTCCTTACCTCTCATTTCTACTAATGATGTATATCTGGTAACGTTTAGGACAAGTGAATTCAACAAGAAATGAGAGGAAGTATATCTACATTAGTCTTTTCAATAAGTTTGAGATTGGTCAATTCATGAGAAATGCTGGGCCATTTCAATAAATTAATGAACTAGAGAAATTTTACAAATCTTTACAGAAACTTTCACTCATGAGAAAAAATTTTTGGATCAATTCATATAAGCTACTTTGAAAAGCAATAAGCGGAATCAATATAATGAATATTGTGCGGCCAAAATGGAATGGCGCAAACATTGTCTTATATTGATGACGACAATAATGAATTCATCATGTAGTGATGGATTATATCGATTATGTAAAATATCAAATGTCGTTGAGAACTTACACATGTAATAATATTGTCTTTGCCGATCTCCATGCATCTAACATCTAGTTTCAAACGAGAAAGAATATTTATTGATTTTGATTGGGCAGGTGAAGAATTCATGTCTCATGAGTAGTTATATTTAGTTAGCTTATGTGACCGTATTGCAATTATGTAAAAATAATGTAAAATAATCGCATAGTAGTATTTTTTTGCGTTACAATCGTAAGTATATATACAATAAATTATTTCAATCGGAACTAATACATCTATAGTTGGATACCGTTATAAATTTTTTAGTAATTTGCGCGTGACAATAATATTACATGCACATTAGGAAACGCGCCAGTTATGATCACGTGAGTATACAGATACCCATCTATGTATTAAATTTTTTCATAGCGCATAGACATACGCTTTGCCACGTCAGGTGTCAGAACTCTGAACAATAATTAATAGTTATTCGGCTCGAAGTGCCGAATAAGTGATTTATCCGGTATCATGTGA
>JADRCO010000538.1:0-31317 GCA_021464525.1 Rhizophagus sp. LPA8_4_AMF
GGGAAAATTAAGAACATACCAGTTAATGGAGAGCTATTGAAAAAGTATTACGATTGAGACCCGAGTTTCGATTCTATATTTATCGAGACCCGAGTTCGATTCATGTGATTTATGAGGACATAAAATATTTTGAGGGGGATAACTGTAGGGTTTGGACCTACATAGTGCGCAGTACTAGTTAGAAGGATCGGCAGTATAATTAAATTAGGTGTTTACTTTTAGAAATGTATTTTATCAAATGATTACCTCCGTAATGAGGCTAAACTATTCTTGTACATTTTAAGGAGTTCATTATTTTGATTGGTTCTTCATTGAATTAGGAAATATCTTTATTTTGGGATACTTAAGAATTTAGGAGGAGAATTATTTTGATTTTATATTTAAGGAGTCATTTTTACCTTTAGTTGAATTTTACGTTTGAAAATTTAATATTTTATTATTTGTAGAACTTGGGAATTATATTAATAAAACGATTTTGTTAACAATTGTAATTGATCCCTGTGGCACAGTCATATGACTGACAGGTAACACTGTGGGGATCGACCTTACAGTACCTCGAATCTTCAAAACAGTGCACAGCATAATTTCTTGTATTACACAATAAATAATCGAAATCGTACAAGATCATTAATTCATTAATTTAACTAATTTAAGGCTGTATAATTTTATTTTCATAGCATAAAATTTTTAAAATGATGCGAGTGGCTTTATTTATGTATGTAAAAAAATTTATATATTGTTTATACATCACGTGAATTATAAATTCAATCGTGTGACTTTATATAAAAAAATTCCCATTATCAATTCATTCAATAATCCTTAAAAATACGTTAATCAAAAAAAATCGAAATATGAATAATGATCGAGTAACAAACAAAATCATAAGTGATCGATTAAAATAACGTATTGTATGGAGCTAAATGATTACGTCAGTTAAAATATTATCGTCAAATCTAATAAGGAACAGAAAATTTCTTTAAAATTCAATATGCAACACTTCGCTTATTATTTATTAATAAGACATTTGACGACCCATTTTAAGGCATACTTATAATACTATTCAGGAATTAAAATTAATAATGAATTTGTGTCCATTTAGTTGAGATAATAGGACTCTGGATAATTTTAATTAAGGCCATATCCGACATGTTTCAAATTTTACATATTACCTGGCCTGTAATTTTATTAGGTAAATATTATTATAACGTAATATAGTAGAAGATGTGGCTTTTAAAGAAAGTAATTTTTTAATACCAAAATAATAAATTCATTGATTAGAACTTGTAATGCCGTGTAACATAGTAAAATAAAATATACGGTAAAATAATTCGGGCATACATGCATAAACAATTGCCATATACAGAGGGTTGCTATCACACCGCCACATTTTGCTACTCATTATCCTAATTGGAAAAATGATATAAATAAAAAAAATTTTAAGTATACGAATCGATAAAGAAATTAGTACCATGTCAATTTTCTTATTTGCTTAATCAATCTAATTCTTGAAAAAAAGAAATAGATTTATAATAGATCACAATATAAATGGACTTTGTAAGATGTTACAATGCAAGGAGTTACGTGTAGTGTGTTAAGAAATAAGTTGCCATAATCATTGTTTGTCATATTTTAAATTTCTAGTGATTCAAATTTAGAAAATTTTATTGTCCGCGTATGTGTCATGCAATGTCTGTCGGTCATTTGATAAACCAATCGGAAATGCTTAATTTTGTGCACAATTATTGAACACGTGTATTATTTTAACACTTGTACGACCATTAATGATTTATAGTAATTCTTATTAAAATTCACACGTCCATAACTCTAGATTCTTATTGTCTTTTTTTAAAAAAAAAGTAATAATAATTCAAGCCTTTTTAGCTTTTTTCAATACTTCTCAATAAGAAAAAAGTTTTTTTCTTTAGTATTTTCAAAAAAGTGATGTGCCTTGTTGTTTTTTTAGGTTCTTGTGCATTTTGTTTGATCTTTTATTATTGCACAAAGACTATTAATGGATAATTTATCAAATTATTTAATTTTCAGAAATTTTAGAAATTTTTCAAGGTGATAAATTGCTTCCTGAGAAAAAAATTATAGGCAATTTATAATAAAAATTAATATCAGAAAATTAAAAAATCCGAAAAATCTAAAATACCCAGTATTTAATTTTAATATTAATAATTCATATGATGTCCCATATAAAAACGTTTGTCGTACACTTAAGCCCAAATTTTTTTTAATGTTCATCGTACAGTTACACGAATTTCCTTTTTTGTTGGTGTACACTCAATCAATATTATCAAAAAAGTATAGATGCATGGTTATTAGTCTTAAAAAATTGCTTTATAGTACATACCATAAGGATATCATTGAGACGATCATTATTAAAAATCCAGTCATCTATATATGTAAATTTTTTTTGAGCACAGGAAAATTTTGTAGTAATCTTTTAAAAAAAGGATCAAGTAAAAAATATTTAATTCATTCTTTGACTTTCCGGTCAGAATTAAAAAATATTCCTAATATAGAATTTTGTATAGGAAAAAAGGTAGTGGCTAAACTTTTATCCGTGCACATGACAAGCAAAAAGTAATAATTTTGTCTAAAGAAATTTAAGTAATAAATTGTTTTTAATATTTATTATTCAAAATCTGAAAGGTGGAGAACTTTTTGTGATTTTCTTAAGTCCTTATTAATTAATATTTTTATTTAGTATCATTAAAATAACCTTAGTTTAAACATAAATTACAGAAATATTTACGAACTATATATATGTATATGTATTGGAAAATAAACACTATACTATAAAAATAAAATAACTTAGCTAATTTGAACCCATTTTTTGTAAAAATACTATCATAAGATTAAATAGAACTTTAGTTGACCGTAATTTAGCTTGATTTAAATAATAGGATATTAAAATACATATAAATTTTTTGAAATTTCATATTTTACACGATTCTGTTGATCGGCACATAAATTATTATCATATGATTGGTGAAAACTTATAAGCTTGATGTAAATAAATTTGACTTCTGATAAATTCATATTTCGAATCTTATTCATTAAATTCCATATAAAAAAATTATTTTTCTCTTAGTGTTTTAAAACATTTAATCTTATACTGTATATGGCATATTTGCGTTATACGAATTAAAATTGATGATATTTCTTTAAAATATACAAAAAATAAATGCAAATCAGTTAAATCAAGAATATTCATAGTTAACACAACACATAAGTAATAGAATCATACTTACTATATTAAAATTTGCTTACTGGAAAAGGGACCCCATTAAATAATTGATTTGCAAATGGATCGTTCGAATTTTGAAATGGTAATTGAATAGCTAGTGTTGAAAACATGTTTGCATTATTGGTAAGTGTTTGTCTTCTACATATTCTATAAGTAATACCACGTTTGATTCTTTTATTCGTGATTTCTTGATGATATCTATAAACTGGCATTTTACTGTATATGAAGATGTTGAAGATGCAGTTGTTAAGAAAACGGAAAAAAAGGTATGCATTTATACTAAATTTAATAGACCGATCAATTAAACCAATTATGTAGGAATTTATAACACAAGTTATAAATAGTTAAACTATAACAACAAACGCGTTAGAGTAATTACCAAAATAGTAAAATCATGAATGAATGTAAGTTAACATATGAATTTTGACTGTTGCACCTTATAAATAAACAAAATTGCCTAATATATTATTGATATTCTTTGTTACTCATTTGTTCTCATTTTAAGATCTCAGAATAATTGTTCCATGTATTCTTCTCATTATTGAACGAAACTATTTTTCTTTCAAATGTAATCAGAGTAACTTTACAAATTACTTGGCGTTTTTATTAAATGAATCACTTTTATACAATAATTATAAAATTGTGATTGTCCATGACATTGATAAAGGAAACAACAATAAAAGAAACGAGAAACGATAGAGAAACAATAAAATAATGAAAGATAATGAAATGATCAAAAAGGATAAAGAGAAACAAAAAGAGATAATAAATAGCAAAAAATAAAAAGAGAAATATACATATTACAATAATTATCAAATATTTCGAATCTCGAATTTTCAGAACGTGTACAGATGTACAGCATGAACCTGCAGATTAGCCTTTCGTTAATCGATTACCGTTTATTCCCCGGTCACGTGTTTGATTAGTGAAATCTATTTTTAGAAGAGGGAACTGCCGATACTGCATAGAAATTTAATACTAAAAAAAAATAAATTAATTTACTAATTTAGGAAATTATATTCTAGAAATGATGCAAGCGGATTTTATTTATCTCAAAGCTGGTCTGTTATTTAATGAGATGCTAGGGTCGACAAGAAGAAAAGTTTCCTATTAACAGATTTTGAATAAATTTTAAATCATAAAATTAGATCGTGCGATTTGATTAACATTATTTGATTTAATACATAATATATTTAATCAAAAGATATTAAGTCTCCCTTCAAATCAGGCGTAGATTATGTTTTTAGGAATTGAATTCAATTTTTACTATTTTTTGATCTTCAAAACTTTATTTATGCTCATTTGTTATTATTAATCCTATTGATTTGTTATAAATAATTATTTGATAGATAAGCATCTCATGGATATACAAAAATCAATAATAATTAAAAGATTTACCTTTTATTTTTATTTAGTTTTATTAATAGGATCTGCGGACAAAATATGATTTGTTACACAAATGATCGATTGGATTTGCCATTATTGGAAAATTAATCGGAAGTCCTAAAAAGTAAAATTAATAAAGAAAATAATAATAAAATAATACTATACGTAAAAAAAATCTCTTTTTTTACAAACTCTTTCTTCATGATTTTACACAAAAAATAAATGCACGCGCCTTTATCCTTTCTTTTTTTTTTTCGGAAAACAAAATATATAATAAAAAAACTTAACTACTCCGTATTCCGTAAAGCCAGAACGTATGAATAAATAAATTCTATAATGAAACTAATATGTATTTTTGGCGTAAAAAAATCTTCATTTCGGTTGCTATGAACTCGTTCTGTTTGAAGAAATTACACAAATACGAGAACGTAATCGGTGTAACATTTTCGGCTCGGACCGGCATAACTCCTTTGAAGGTTCCGAATATAGCATATTAAAAATTCATGTGCGAGTAAACTATAACTATAAATGTAAAATTATTGGATTTATTAACTATAAATATAAAATTTTGGTTAAATAATCAAATTTATAATCGTAATAATTTAAAATTCAACCCATTTTGATTTTTTTTTTTTTTTTTTTTTATGTATATATATTTTTTATATTTGTTTTATATAATCCACTGATGTATAGAATAATATTTATTTCTTTACAGAATTTCTTCGCTCTACCTCTTACATATTCTGCAATCTCATAATGTAAAGAATTTACAATGTTAATAATTTCATTATTAATTTTATTTTTTCCTTAATTGATTATGGCCGTTCTCAAATTTGATCAGATAGTGTTATGATGTCATTGACTCATTATCAATAACGAGATCAATAGAATACCGTTATGCAACGGAATTTTTTTATTTTTTTTTTTTTATATATAATGATAACTCGAAAAGGCAATAAAGGAAATGCATATCAATATTTGTACCTATTATTTATTTAAAAATCTCTTGTATTACAAGTAAATAATAATTTTTTTTGTTGTATTGTAAATAAAATAAATAAATTGAAATGATTATTGGCGTTTTCCTAGCGATTGAAGATCTTGAAAAAAGGCATCAAAAATAGGAAATTCCCTGAAACTCTTTGTAACTTCCGGATATTTTTTTGGCCAATCAGATTGAAACCTATGAGGCTAATTTACCTTAAAATGTTACATCATTTACCACGAGAATAAACCATATGATCAGTAAATAAAATTTAATAAACAAAGAAATATATTTATCCATTCCCGTCTATTCAAGTAATAGAAAATTACAAACTAAACAAGAAACTGTACATATGTTGAACCACCAAATAATTAAGGTTTATAATACAATAATATTACCGCATGTGAATAAATATTAATATATTGAATCACGTGCCTTAATACCTAATATCTTACGTCCTTTTTCCAAAGTATTTTTTTCACATTATTTATTCATAATCCTTAAGAATACATTAATAGAAGAAATTGGCCGAAATAGCGTATTTATACACACTGAATATGTTATTTTTCAAATCTATAAAGGGATAAAAAGTTCTTAAAAAAAAATCTAGTATGTAACACTTCGCTATTAATTGTTATTTTTCAATAAGGCATTTGTTGACCTAGGAATATAATATACAGAAATTAAATTTAACGAATGATCTCATTAAATTCTGCACAATTAGTTGTAATAATAGTATTATGCATTAACGCCTTATAAATTGAAGTGTAGGGTCTAACGTAAAAAAAAAAGAATACGAAGTCTTCCATATGCAAATATTATATTATATATTAAATATGCAATTTCTGTTAATTCATAAACTTTTATAAGTTTACTAATATTGCGGACGAAACTGTTTTGTGATTGGCGAAACATTTCTCCTTTTGAGGTCAAATTCCGAAACTTGGTCCAAACTTCCGAGACCTGCCCAAACTTCAGAAATCTCCGAAACCTTAAACAATAAATTACCTAATATCCGAAACTTGCCCAAACCTAATTTTATTTTTTTGAAAAATAAAATAATAAAAATTATACAATTTACATAGCCTCAATAATTTCATCCAAATTTCATTAAACGTCTCTACCTCTAAATTTTATTATATTTACTTAAACGTACGTTGTGATACGAGAAAATCAGCCAATATTAGATTACGGAAATTTCGGAAGTTTCAGAGGTTTTGCCAGTCGGAAGGTTTCGGTCTCGCTTGAAGCATTAAATTTACCAAAAATTAAATAAATCAAAAAAAAAAAAAAAAAAAAAAAACAAGAAAAAATTCAATAAAATAGGTGATAGACTGACGCCGCAGTTGAAGTGCGTACAATGTAAACTCCTTTTTTACAAAATGTATAAATTACAAAAACTATATCATTTTTCGCCGTCAAATTTTCGTAACAATCATCATCGTGAATCATTAAAATAATTAATTTTTATTAGGTTCCTCTTCATGAATGTATTCATATTAAATTTATTTTAAACGACCTCACTGATTAGTAATTAATAGATACTCGGCATGATGTGTTGGTGAAATTTGCTGAGCGGAACCCTTTTTAGTCACATCATATAGTATTTTTATAATCCCATCATTTTTATAGGAGGTTGACTGAAAATCCTTTCTTTTCATGGACTAACATTTTTTATCATTAATTGTGTGATATTTCATTGAATTTCTTTATTGCGAACTGGAAAAATTGATCATTTTGAAATAAATCATGGATACAACGGATTAAAAAATCATTGTTAAAGTTTTATTCGAAAAGGTACTTTAATAAAACAGATAATAATAGAAAAATTTATGATAAGCATTTTAATGAACGCTACATAAAAAATGAGCTTGGTGAGATATGCTATGTCATCTGCCGTTAACGTTAACGGTATAAGAAACGGTGTGAAATTTCTGTGATTACAAAATCGAAAACTTATTAATTTAGCTAAAGCGCTGAATAAAATATTTCTTACGATACACGAATTGCATTTTTTTTATTCCTTGCAAAAAAAGCTAATGATTTTATTTCAATTACTTGATGATAGACGTGATTTTAATATTACCATTAAATTAGAGAAAATTCAAATACAAAATAATTTTGTGCATACTCTACAATCTTAAGAATTCAATCTTCTTAATACTTTAAAAATAGTTCATTCATGAGATTAGATTACAAAAAAAAATAAGAGTCTGATATTCTCAAAATTAAGTAAATCGGGTTTCAATTAAATTTTCATTATCGAAATGTGCATTATAACTTCTTAATGTGCACCAAATTGATGACATAATTAACATTAATTCGTAAATACTAATACTAACCCCAATGACTACTTTTTTCTAAAAGTTCACTCCTCATCCAAGTTTAATACCATATAAACCATTTTATTGTTTCTAATTTATTAAATTTATCTTCAGTAAAAATTCTTCTAATATTTGGAATAGAATTTAGCAATAGTTGAATATAATGATTAATGAATTATTATCATAAGCTTTAATAATATTAACTATATAAATACTATAAATTTTTTTTCCATTAATTTTATTTATGTTCATATCTTGGATAAGTATATTGAATTTTAACTATGTAATTTTAAAATAGTAAGGTCCTAAATCATTAAGACTAAATAATAGTTGAAATTCTTTTAAATCTGTTAACTTAGGATAAATGATATCGAAATAGATTTTAAATCAGTTGGTGAGGTGACATGTGATAAATTAAAAAAAAATAGGTCGAAGGATTTTTCTGATATTTTTTGAAAAAAAAGTTATTAATTGGTTGAGTGGTTGAGTATAACAAAGGAGTTTTATATTAAAATATATTGGGAGTCGGGAAAAACTCCTTCACTCCAGTCATATTTTGTAAATTTTTGTAAAGGTTTATGGCGGGGTGTATTAAAGATAACTTAAGGTGGTTATGTTTGTTTGTCTTTTTTATTATATGTTATTGGTATTTAAACGAATATGATAGTGTTAGTTAAATTATTATCACATGATTATTGGAAAGTTACTATAAATTATTTAATGAAAAGAGCTCCCATTAAATAATTGATTTACAAAAGGGTCATTCGAAATTTGCAATGGTAAACGTGTAACTAGATTTGAAACGTTATTTGTATGTATGTGTCTCCTATACATTCTGTTAATAATTCTACGTCTGATTCTTCTATTCATGATTCCTTGATTACGTCTATGAACAAACATTTTATATGAATAAACTGAAGATTTAATTAAGAGAAGAAAACCAGAGCAATCATATTTATAGAGAATTTAAAAAATAGTCATTTGTTAATGCAATTTGCGTAGGATTATAATACAAGTTATAAATGGCCAAACTATAAGAACAAACGCGTTAGAGTAACTAACGAAATAGTAAAATTATGAATGAGCAATATGTTTTTATCTTTTACATTAATAAACCTACTTTTACTAATTGTAAGTGTTATAATAATTTATAATGTACATAAATGAAAAATTTTTTAGTATTCCGAATAAAGTCATAACAGATAAGTATTATGTCGGCGTTTTCATCACATAACTGATTTGTTTTTAACGCCACAATAATTATTATTCATGATAGTGTTTCAAAAAAGAATTAAAAATTGTTCAGTAATAACTATATTCCGTATAACTGCATATGTCTGATCAATAACAACAAAATAATTATGGATTCAGCCAACTAAACGGTATTCGGTTTTGAACAATAACCAGGTTTAAACCTGTTTATCGTAAACGGTACTAATCTCTAATTGTGATTATATAGATTATTTGTGTGACAAACCATTTTTTTTTTTTTTTTTTGTTAGAAGGCTTTTCCCTACCGAATTAAAATAAAAGAAAAATTTTTGATAAGGGATAATATTTACTATTGATTTTTTGTATACCCATGAGATGCAGGTTCTTATTATACTTATTTGTCAAAAATAGTATGATTATATAAATTTATGTTCTCACTCATTATTTCTTTATACGTATCTATAAATGAATCAACCAATCCATCGACGATTAATAATAACAATAAACAAATTTAATTCCTAAAAAACATTGTTGTGTTACTTAAGTATAATTTACGCCCTGGATACTGAATTTAATTGATAAATATTGAAAAATATAAAAGAGAAACTTGTAATCGAAGAAATTAAATTTTTAAGCGTCAATTTTTGATAAGTCAACACGACTTAAATACAATTCACGTGATGTATATGCATACCAACCTTAATTTAGTAAATTTAATCAAACCGTTTGTAATACATAAAAGTTTACGAAGGCGTCAGGCACGTGACGATGTACATACAACAATAAACCCTAATTATAAAAAACTTACATCTTAACTTTTTTTAAAAGAAAAAAAAATCTTTGTATAACACGGACCCTGAAATCAAAGGAAATGAAATTAAAGTTAAAAGAAATCTATCAAATGGCGTTCCTTTATTATCTTAATCATAATTTGTGTTTCTTTAAAAAAATTTTTTACATGCGAATAAATTACAAATAATATAAATTTACCTTAATTGGTAATGTAAATTGACCTAAATTATACTGATTATTTCATTTATATTAATATTAAGTTTTACCGTTTCTAAACTCTTAAGTTGCACAAATTATCGGAAACCCTAAAAAAAGAAAAGTTAAATAAAAACTTTTTTTATTATTTATTAATTAAATATTACATAAAACGACTCCTTAACACTAATTGATAAATAAGAAATTTGTAAAATGAAAAAAACCTGTTTTATCCTGTTAGCGTGTTTCATGATTCAAATTTTGGTTAAGTTTAATCAGCCGATGCAAACACCTTCTTCATATTTATATTGCACAAAAAATAAATGTGCATACCATTTATACTTTCTCTTTTTTTCAAAAAACATATAAAATAATGCCGATTTCTAATTTGTACAAATATGGATTTCTAAAAAAGTAAATTTCTATGCAGATCATTTAATGTTGGGCAGAATTAAGTTTAACGAAAAAACAAGAAAAACCGATAAGTCAAAATTGACATTTAAAACCAACTTTGACGCTTTAAGTAAACTTGTAGAGCAGACAAAAATACACATACTATATATTCATTTTTAAAAATTATAATTATTAAAAATATTTGTATCTAATTTTTTTTTTGCGAAGTCACGTGATGCGTATATGAACACCCAGGTAAATTAAGAAATTTTCAAAAAGGACGAATTTATCTCAGTAAATGACGGCGGAACGCGTGATCAAATAAATTCTATAATGAAAGCATTGTTATATCTCTACTATAAAAAAAATCTTTGGCGTAAAAAGGTAATACAATTTTTATAATCAACTTCTTAGCTTAACACAGAGTGAATTTACGAAGTTAGTCATATTGTACTAAATAAAATTTAGTTACGACTCTTCACAGTTTCCGTCTGCATTTTATAACTTTCTATATGAAGTAATTACACAACATACAGTAAATTACGTGCAATTAAAATAAGGTTCATGTATTAAAAAAAAGACGTTATTCGCTGACAAATACAAAATGAGATTTTAAATAAAAAAGAGAATTTTTCTGCGAAACGTACATTTCGGTTGTCGGTTAGGACTGGCCGAATACTACATTACACCAATTCGGCATTACACCTGTGTAATATATTTTACAATTACGCCATCTTAATACCGTATTGTCTGAAATAATTACGCCCACATGTATAATACTGATCAACAGTTACCTTTTGAATTTAAGAGAAATTCCATATATATAATAATGATATCTACTATGGTTGGTCGAGATACATTTTGTATCAATGTCGTAAACAAATTAAATTAAATAATTAACTTCTTTGTAGGTTACAAATATGGCAAGTGATACCAACAGTCAAAAGATTTATTAATGCTTAAGCGGGATACAAATTTTATAAGAACTCTTGAAACATAAATATAAAATTTTTGGTTATATAATCATTTTATAATCAATAGTATTATTATTTCTATATTGTCTACCTCTTTCATATTTCTTTACATGGTATTTGCCAGATTTATTATAAATCATAAAATCAACCCAGTAAAAAGTCCTATACTGAATTTATATTAGGTTTGTATTGAATTTATACATGAGCCCGTTTGGTACGAAAAATTGGAACATAATTGGGATAAATTTAAAATAAATATGGTCAAATTTTATACCGAATGGGCTCATTTCATAATTGGCCTATATTTGGTACAAGAACTTTTGACTGGGCAAATGTTTAAAAATACTCATCCAATGGTTTTTATATGTAATTTACATTAAAACAAAATTTTTCTATATTTCATTGATACAATGGGTATTAACTATTAAAGTCACCAGAATGTTAAACCGCATTAATTTGTTGTCCAATGATTGTAGAAAGATAGATCAAAATTTTATTAGATTCGACATAATGAGATGCATCGAATGGTGACATTCTCATAGCTCTAGCTTCGATATAAATTGTAATGAGTTATTTTTCAAATAACTTTAAACTAGAAAAATACTAATAACTTTTCATATATTGAGGCTAGAGACATTTCCTTAACCTCAATACATGAAAAGTTATTGGTATTTTCTAGTTTAGAATAATCAAAGCTAAAGATCATTTGATGTCAAAAATGCCTGGTGACTTTTGTTATTCAACAGTATCAATAAAAATATGAAAAATACTTTGTTTTAATGTAAAGTGCATATAAAAACTATTGGAAGAATTTAATTTTATTATTCATAAAAAAATAATCATATCAGATTTTTTTTTATGAATCATCAGATTTGATACTTAAAAATATCCCCATCAAGAGTCTTCAATACATAATATATATTGTGAAATTATTTTATCTGCATTCTTACTATTTTTTTGTCATTATTTTTTTGTTTTTTATATAAAAATTATTTGAATCACTTTTTTACATGAAATTTTAATATTTTTAGGCCAAAAAATATTAAAGATTCATATAAAAAGATGATTCACATTTCAATATGAAAAATTACATGACAACCTTCCGAATCGAATTTTTTGAATTAACTGAATACTAAGACGACTGGACTAATTTATTTTGAAATGTTACTAATAAATACTACCACGTTAATGGACATTAATCCCTTGAATAAACCATGTTAGCATATTACAAATCTTAGATTTGGATCATCATATTTTAATAAATAAAATTTGACAAATAATTCAAATAATAGTAATAAATAATTAAAATAAAGAAATATAGTATCAACGATAATTACCCTGACAAATATAGTAGATTTCAAAATTAAAGTCACGCGAACTGGACATCACATGATACGTGACAGTTAAACATCACGCCTTGTGTGATTACACAAAAGTGCAGAGATAGCGTTAACGGAGGTGTATCTTTATATGAGATTCATTGGTGCTCATTCTACAAGGCAGAGGAGTTTCCTTTTGCATAGGAAGCGTTTCCAAGCGACCTACTCTCAGAAAGGCTGCTTGATTGTTGGGTTGGAGATAATCACTTACATGTGAATACCTATAAAGGTTTTTCAAATTTTATTTGACAAAGTGATCTGCGAGAAGAATTTTGCGCCAACATGAAGCCATTTTTAATATTATATATCGAATCACATGATACATAATACCTACGTCACAATAACATATCTTAGTGGGATCGTCATGGCTCAGTGATTTTTTTTTTGTTACACACTGTATGATTTTGATGCAGATTTATGTCGATCATTAGCATTTCATTCTTGGGCGTATGCTAGGAAAATTACCAAATAAACAATGAAATTCCATTGTCTAATTGGTCTTAGACACTCATTTTCCTAGAAAACGCCCATTATGAACCCTTTAATACATATTATTTATCCCAAAGTATTAAATGGTTTATATATTAAATAAATTATCCATATAATTTTTACTATTATTTGACGCCACTCCATATTCTCATTTTCTTCAGATTCTTTGCAGTTGACTCACAGATACCGAATTAATCCTTTTAAAGTAGTTAAGAAATTTCAGAAGGGCATTTACATTTTGAATTTATCTTATATTCTTTAAAATTAGGCTGTTATCAGACTTGAACATATTCATAAAAACAAATTTGTTCGTCAAGATTTCCATAGTGGATATATTGTTTGATTAAATAATGATCATTACGGCAACTTTGACAATAAAAACTACCTTCTTGTGATTATAATAATAATACATATAAAGAATAATTGGGTTGTAATACTGATTTTTGGATATGATTTTAAATTTAGCCGTCAACAAAAATATCAGTCCATCAAAATCAACACGAACCTAATATGCTGACCATTATAGTATTACTGCTATTATGTGTATATCGGTATATGTGTATTGGCATATGTACAGTATGAAATTACAGCAGTAGAGTTTAGATAAAAAATCAATAGATTTCATACCATAATATTATACGGTATTATTTAGTAGAAATTCACGCACAATCTTTAATATCGCTCACACCAATACACATTTGCTTAAACTATCAATATGATACCAAGTAACAAATTCTTGTCTCATAATAACGTTAAAAACTCTGCATCATGCATCATTTAATAAAGAAAAAAATATGTTGCAAATAGTTAGACAACGGGTTTCAATTTGCTTTTGATTTTTAAAATAATTCCAATTAGTAGATAGTTGTCATTGCACAATTACCACGTTGTAAACTCGTAATAAAGAATATATGACTAAAATTGTTGCATTGTTATAATTCCCTGTTCAAAGTTAGATAAAATAAATATTAATCAGCTGCGTAGTTTATATTAATCATTTGAAGAAAGAAAATCATCAACATCATATGGCGGAGCACGATAATAAAAAATAATTTTTTTAGATTTATTTTTTAAACCAGTGTGCTAAATCTCACCGCAGGTGATTCTCACCGCACCAGCATTAGCAAATATTAACGGGCAGAGTTTCGTGGCATTATTAATTCTGCCCAAAATTCTATCCTAACTCTGGTAAGGTGACAACCACCAGCGGTGATATTTAGCAATACTCTTTTCTATTTGCAAGTAATTACAAATTTAGGGACTTTATTGTGAAAATAACGTAATCATTTTTTTTTTTATTTGTTCAAAAAAAAAAAAATTATAAAGTGTTAACTTCAGTACAATTATTTATAATTTCTAATAACTCTAGTTTTCTTAGATACGCTAAGAACTTTGATTATTTCAACTAATTCCATTTATTATTTATAATGCATCATATAATGTAAATAATTAAATTTCGTAATATAAACAAAATTGTTGCAACTTGCAATCACATTTGCAAGCGCTTAACGATAACGGCTGAGATAGCAATATTATGTATACAGTAACTTTATTAAGATTATGAACACAAATTTACATATAAAAAAACATAAACAAAATAAAATACAAAAGAAGTTTCACAAACAACACGATAAAAGTAAGATAATTTATCTACGATTAACTATTCTAAGCTACCTATATATCCACTTAACATAAAAGCCAGTTAGGATCAACTACCCAGATAAAACATTTATAAAGATAATTACAATTCATTTTACAAATGATCTTTAAACTTTGTTGAATTTTAATCTTACATTTCGTAAAAATATTTTATCCAAAATATCACTTTGTTTAATCTTGGTTTATTACCCTAAAAGCTTCTATCTCACCGATAGTATAGGCACCAGTGCATTTTAATTTTTGTTCATAATAAGAATCTTGTTTAGTATTAACATACAAAATACTATCTTGCATATATAAATTATTCTCTCCAAATCTAAAACCACAAGTACCATAATAATTATTATAAATAGAATAGCTAGGTGATTTTACACGACTTATTTTCATATTTTGATTATCATCATTCTTTTCAAAAGAAAAAATAAAACTATCTGTTGTAGAGATATAACCACTATTTGTATAAATACTTCTTTGCATAACACGATGAAACCCAACCGGTGTGTAACCACCAAATATTTTTCGTGAATTTTGACTTTTAATTAAAACCAAAATTGGTTCCTCCGTGCTACATTTCTTTTTAAATGAATGATTATAGATTCCATCTTTGCTACCTTGATAAATAAGTTCAAACTTATATAATGAATCTTTTTTATTAAGGATTGACTTTACGTCTTTTTTATTGATCCAATTAATGATTGTATAAATAAGTTTTTTTCTAATAATTTTCGATTCAAAATGGATCTTTCCAACTCGTGGAGGTAAAATGATTGCTTTTTGCAAGGTACCTTTGAAACAAAATTCTTCAATTTGTTCATAGATATAATTAGGAATGATAGTTTTATAAGGTCGAACTTTATCATAACAATCAGTAGGAGAAATTTCCACGAATCGAATAAGAGGAACAAATTTATCTAAAGTTTTCTTTAATGCTTCATAATTTTCATTATTCCATTTGGTTATATCGTTATTCATACTTCCTAAACTAGGAGTTTGTTCAATACCCCACTTAATTAAAGATTCCCAAACAATAATTTCATCGATTTGCATGTCTTCTCTTTTAAGTAAAATATATAGGATATCTTTATCTAACGAGAGAAAGCTTTCTGATGTAATAAATGGTTGTGGATTTGTACAAATAGACTTAAGGCAACCCTCTTGTAGTTTGCTGATGCACATACGTTTAAACACAGTATTAAGAACGAGGGAAATATTTTTCTGAATCCAGGTTGTTCGTTTCTTAAATAAATGTTCTTGAACATGTTCAAATAATTCTTCAAGAAGTAGTTCATCAGATGCAACTAGAAGTTCAAGAATATCATTACCTTGATGCTCTTCCAAGTCAAGTTCACCCGTATAAATGTATCTTAAAAGATAAAAATTTCGAGTTATAATAAATCTCAATCGAAAATAATTTGATAAAATATAAATTAAAAATGTAACTTACTTTAAAACTATACCAAATACTGTTGGAGCAATATTTGGTTTATTATATAGGAACATACCATCCTTTTTTGTCACCCATCCATTCGAAAGTGCACTTTTAAAGTATGAAGAACGAGCACGTAAAATTACCGAATGTGCTCTAAATTCCTTTATATTTTTATTTTCTCCAACTTTAATAATCACGTTAAAATCATCTGCATCATTTAATATTAAAGAAAAATCTTTTGAAAGACCGGAATGTAATATTGTAGTCATTATAAAAACTAAAAACAAAATTATACTAAATTAAAGTTTGAATCGAAATGAAAATAAGGTATTAATTGTGGACTGTAGACCTTTATTTATAATAGTACAAGACTATAATCACGTGATCGATTTTCTAAAAATACTTGCACAAAGTTACACTATTTTGATAACTAAAAGTTTAATATAAAAAATAAAATAAAATAAAAATCTTCGATTTTTTTTTTTTAATTTCGTATCGAGCATTAAGTTCTTGTTGTGATATTCCCTATGATGTACTTTCCGCTGCAGGAGCATGGATTTGCGGATAATAACATTCATCAACTCTCCGACTCAATTTGTCGTACAAACTTATTTTTCATTGAAAAAAAAATATATTTCCATTTTTGTTACCATAATAGCTTTCACTTTATTCTATTTCCTTTTTCGTTAATTGTACTTCATTTTTTTTTCATTATGACTTTTGTGCTTAAAGTTTAAATAATTACGCCAATACCTAAATGGCACTTTTCCCGTATACATACATAAATAAAAATTACAATAAGTAAAAATTATAAAGTTCGTTATCGTTACGCATTTGCCTTCAATAATGAACTTCTAAATTTGAAACGGACTTCTTTTCCGTTGTATCACGGTAAACTCTTAAAAAAATCCCATGAAAAATACTTTCCGTATCATGAAGAACGTTCTATTTTTTTCCAATCTCTTACTAATATATCGTCATGATATAAATAAATACGCCGAAATTTCTAAATTCATTATGATTCATTATTAATACTTGTTTATGACATAGTAATTAATGTAATAAAATGTTACTTGTATATACAAATGATTTTAACCAGAGTTCTATACCGGTTAAAATACATTTCTTTCAGTTGAAAAGATAAAAATTGTATTTACTAAGAAGATAAATATACTGAGGCACTACTTTATAGCTGGCAAAAACAAAATAATATTGCAAAAGTTATTTATCGCACTTAACGTTAATAATGTATATACTTGGACGTATTTATGTAGTGGACTTAGAATGTATGTAATGAACGTGGGATAAGTAAGACCACGGTGTATTCAAAATGTTGTGGAAATTACTCGAAAAGTTATATATTTCAAACGATTATCATAATTGTTAGGTATTTACATCAAAATTTTTAAAGGCATTGTGCAAATTAGCTTTGCGAGCGAAGTTTCGCCCAATTTGACCTACAGAATGTTTCCAATTTAGGGTTTCTGAAGTTTAGTCACTGGGCAAACGTTGAAGATTCTTCCTCCCCGCAGCAATAATGCAAATTGACTTATACTTTTATACTGGATGCAGATATTATCTAATAACAAATAAAAGTGACAATACCCATAAACAGCAATATATAATAATAATATCTATATAACTTAACTGAGCTTGCAAATACTGAAACATATTGATAGATATGTTAAATAATTACTTTACGGAGTAATATCTTATATTGCATCAGAAATATTAAAGAATCTGCATTATCTAAAGTAGAAATGCGATCGTAGATAATCCATCATGGATTGAAAACAAATTTATGCGATATCCGTATTGGGTAAAACGTAAAATTGTACTATCCGTGATTACGGATATCCGGATATCCGAAATTAATCATAGTGTTGGCGGAAAATCGGTAGTGCTGGCCGGCATTACAAATCATGTGCCTCAGCTAATGCTATCGCTATTGTTAAGTTTTTTTTTTCTTTCTACACACTAACTATATACCACGTATAATAAAAATAAAGGATAACAGATTATCTAACGGATTAACCCGAATTCATCCGCGACGGATGATGTATCCAGAAAATTATCCGTTTTCTTATTCGGATGAACGGGATCATGTGCGAATTTACAATGCAAGTAATTTCAAACTTATTATTTCTTTTCCTTGAATCTTTATTATTTTAAAGCGGCCAAGTTCAGTGTATAAATATTTCTCCAAGTTTTATTTTTCGGTCCTCTTTTTTTCCTTTTTTTTTATCTTCATATACAGTAGGTAAATCCTATGAATTAAATAAGTTTTAAAACTGGTTTTTCAGTTTATCACTTTATTAGATGATAACAAGCATATAATGCGCAAAAATTATTCTATCTTTTTATAGACTCTCATTTATTTATTATTTTTTCCTCCTAATAGTCCGTGAAAGAAGTACTTGAATTACTGGGGCTTATTTTAATGTGTTTTCCTAGTATTTTTAATTAAAAAATATAAATAAAATACAAATAAATATAAATGGATTAGATTTAGTCAAATAAGTATTTACCATTATTTTCGCAAGAAATAACATTTGCTTCTTCAATATTTCGCTTAGTACCAAATACCTTTGGTCTACTGTTATAAAAAATTGTATTGGGTTGATGAATTTAAATTGTTAATTCAGAATTTGTAAAGATAAACGAAAAAATTTTAAAGTACCTATCTATATCAAGTTCTAGTTCTATCGAAGTATAATCTATAAAATAAATTTAATATATTCATACAAATATTTAGCTATTAATATTTAAACTTTTTTACCTATTGTATTTTTAGTATAGCACATACCTTTTGAAGAATATTTAGACGAGCATTTAGAAATAAAAGATTTTAATGATCTACTTGTATAAATAGCACTTGGATGAGGTTTTTCACTAAACTCGCGTCCAAGTTTCTTTAAACTTATTAATTCTGATCTTTTCAATTCTGCTTGATTAAAAGGTTCGATATTTTTATTTTTAAAAAACCATTTGCCAAAGGTTTTACGAATTTCTGTCATAGTAGGTCTTTTTTTGGGATCAGGATCCCAGCAACTTTTCATTAAATTAGCATAACAGTCTGGAGTATCTTCTGTAATTTTAGGTCGTCCTCCATCAAGTATTTTAAAAACAAGCTGAATCTCATGTTCAAAATTAGCAAAAGGTTTGCAACCTGTTGTAAGTTCCCACATAATCATGCCCATACAATAAACATCAGATTCTTTAGAAAATCCAGCTCCTCTAAATATTTCTGGCGCAATATAAGGTATCACTCCATATATTTCATTATTTGATGACGTATTATTTGAAGGTTGTGATAATCCTAGATCTCCAATTTGCCATTGGTGTTTTATGCCATTACTTTTAATACCGGATAATATGTTTCCACTATGAAAATCTCGATGTATAAAATCTGAGTTATGAATTGTTTCAAGTCTAAAATAAAAAAGAAATATAATAAATTTATGGGAATTAAAATGAATAAAACAACAAATATAATCTTATAAATACCCTTCTGATATTTGCCATAAAATTGCTAATTTTTGTTTATTCCATGTAATTTCTTTAAAATTCTTTCCTAACCAATTATACAAATCTCCTCCTGATGCATATTGCATAACTATCATATAATCACCCAATTTATGATCTTTTGTAACGCCATAAATTTTAATAATATGATGTTTAATTTCATAACAATGTTGATTCGACTTTA
Organism: Rhizophagus sp. LPA8_4_AMF; assembly: GCA_021464525.1. NCBI lineage: Eukaryota > Fungi > Glomeromycota > Glomeromycetes > Glomerales > Glomeraceae > Rhizophagus > Rhizophagus sp. LPA8_4_AMF. Next base: position 20,183 of record JADRCO010000538.1, read on the forward strand.
ACTAAAATTTCATGATTAAAGATTTTTTAAATTATATAAATTTAATAAATAAATATATAAAAATTTACGGTTAAAATAATGTTTACCTCATTTAAAAAATATTTGCTAAAGTCTTGAGAATTTTTAAACTTTTTCAAAATGACAGTTTCATAATTACTTTTATTATACCAAGTTGCTTGGTAAATAATGCTAAATCCCCCCTCTGCTACTTTTTTTATATCTTTAAATTGAGAATATGATATCCATTCCATCAACTTTTCTGATTGAGTATTCTTGTAGTTTTGACAAATATGTTCAATAATTAATTTTATTTCATATGGAACAAAATATTTGTCAGTATTTTTTATTTTGTCTACAAACTCATCTAATTTGAAAATATTGTGAGTGTTAGAGAATAAATTAAGAAGAAATTCATCTAAATCGATATTTCCACTCAAAATATTCGCAGTATCAAAAATAATGCATGATACTCTTTTGCATTTTCTACATTGAGATTGAGTTGTTAATCCCAAAATAATATTTGTCGTTAAACAATATCTACATCCAATATAAAATATAAGACAATCCTCACAATAATTTTGACAGTCTGATGTAAATGTTAAAAATTTGAAACAAACATTACAATCAGATATATTATGCCACCATGGCAAATAAATAATTGGAGTAGTAGGTTTTTTAGTCAAAGCTGATTCTACATATCCAGAAGAAATTAGATAACAATCTGAACATAGCTTGAATTTAAATATAGCATTATCATCTCCTTGATCTAATGATTTTCCACATAGTTTGCAATTTTTTTCACTTTCAATCATATTACTGAGTAAAATATTATGTTCAATATATGAATTACTAGTTCTTTCATAAAAATTATACGTAAATATTTGTTTAAACCATAATACTTCCAAGCAATTTCTGCAGAATTCTTGAATATTTTGTGGTTCCTTTGTCCTGCTTATTTCATGTTCACTACATTCTAAGTTCCTTGCGAATACATATACGTCCAAGTAAATATTATTATCAGTTATATTAGTTAAATAACTCGATAAACATTTTTTACAATATCTTTGAAAATAATAATAAGTATAAAAGTAATCTTCTCCACAATTAACACATTTTAAATCCCTACTATCAAAAGAAACAAAATTAATTGGTATAGGACTAGATTTTAATTTTGGTGTTGGATCAAAAGTATTTTCATCATTTGTATTTGCAAGTTCCATTTTATTATTTTATAGGCAATTATAGAAAATTCAACATATTTATAGTTTTAATTGATACATTATATTAATCATGTTTAGAAAAATAGAATTTTCTGTTGATCAAATTAGAAGCGGAAAATTTTATTAAAATTTTCAATGGAATTTTAAGAATGTTACACAAAATTTATAATCGAAATGCTTCAAAAGAATAAATAAAAAAAAATTCCTTTAGCAGGAAATAAACCAGTATTTATGCTTGATTTTTATTTAGAAAAAAAAATTGATTTAATTTTAATAAAAATTTAAAAAAGAGGAAAATAAAGAAAATGAACCAACGACAACTAGTCACCGTACAAGCTCAAATACATGTAAAATTATAAATGACTTTTTTATATAATCGATTATTACTATAAAGTATTAGTAAAAAAACCATTTTAACAGCGAAAGTCGATTCATGCAGATCATGATTTTTTCGTCATCAAATATTAAAAATTCCCTACAATTATTATTGAAAGTAAAATTCAAGTTAGAATGCGGATTATAAAAGATAGAAATTAGCAACACAATAAATCAGGGCTTCCTTATAAAAAAATTTTATCCGTTATTTTTGTAATAACTCCGTAAATATGAGCCTTTCACGGGTCCATTCACGGAAATGTAAATAATTCGATAAATTCCGTGATATAAAGTTATTTATTCTGGAAATATGAGCCTTTTACGGAAAAAAGACGTAATAAAAAAAAACGGATCGACCTTTTCAGAATTCTAGAGCATTCTTGGAATTCTCATTCTTAGAATTCTAAATAACAAATAAGGTTTATACGGAAATGTTTATTTATTTAGATCACGGGATTTACATAAAATCAGCCCAAAATTACTATTTATTTATTTATTTATTTTATGTAAAACAGGAGGAGTACAAAAAGGTATAAAAAATTCAATTAAGAATACATAAACCATAAGACACCTTCATCAAGTATAAATACTAGATCCTAGCTTGTAATAAAAGGAACCATCGAACCTGCCCAAAATTACTGTATAACAAAATATATACTGCAGTGATCAAATGACTGGTCACGTGTAATTTCAACATTAAATAAAAATTAAATAATTCTGGTCAAAATTATTTTGCAATCTTGATTTCGAGAAACGACTCTAGCATTACCATAAAAAAATGGTAGCCTCCAGGTTAACATGATCTGCGCACATGATTCGGTTGATTATTTTCGGTAATTATAAACTTTTTATTGATCTGATTGATTTTTACGCCACACACCTCCTTTTCTTTCCTTTTACGAAATATTTTATAAAAGACATGTCATATCAACAACAAAATACGACTAATTGTAAAGGATTTATTAATAGAGAAATCACATAATAAGCCAAAATGTCATTTATGTTAAAAAATATTTGACCAAATTTTAAATTATTGGAAAAGTTGAATGATTATATTAGAGCACTAAAAAATTACAAAACTACACAAAGAACTTGGAGTGACTTTAACCAATAACACAATGTATCGGAATTCGGTAATAGTATTGTAGCTTGTTTAATAATATTTGTAATGTATAAGAACAAAAACTATTTAGTACTTTAATAGTTTATTATAATAAATAATAAAATTAAAAGTACATAAAATGTTTTTAAATATTTTTTTTGCCAATGAAGAAATACATATAAATTGTTTCATGATCGAATGATCGAAACATAATTACCAAAAATATTTTTAATACAAAAAATATTTTTTATATAAATTACTTACTGTATATTTGTTTTATATATTTATTTTAGAATTATGTAAATTTAGTTAATATAAATTTGTATAACTATACAGATAATAACTACCGAAAATAATCGTGGGTAACCTGGAGACAGATCCGGCTATAATTTTTTTTATTCGAGGATATTATATCACGTGATAATGTAATTTGTAATTCTGGCCGGCAGCCTGAATTAATTTAGCATTAAATTTAAATGATGAATGGCTAGGTCATTAGAATGTCATTCAGGGGTCATTTCAAATGGCCATAACTGCTATACTGTGTATTATTTTACGTGGAAAAAATTATTGTAACAGACTTTTTGATACTCAGAGATCAATATAAAATTATTATTACTCACGTAAAAAAGAAAAAATAATATTTTAAAACATGACATGTAATTAAATTGTAACATTTGAGTAATAAATATGCGAGCGAAAAGAATCTGGTCCGGATTTAATGACAAATGGGAAATTATCACGGGAATATCACCCTATAAAAGATTTTTTAGAAAATTGATCATACGTCGGAGTTTTTCGGGTAAAAAATCATTTATCGGAGTTTTTCCCAAAAAATTTTTATGGGCCATGAGACGATAAAAGGCAGGTATTTATATTAAATGCAACACAAGTATCAAGAATAAATGAACTTGTTTCTTTTTTAAAAGAAATATTTATCTTTATGATTATCCTTGTTCTAGAACAACATACCACAATATTTGATGATGTAGCGATTAAAATTGGATATATCACTGTTTCTAATCGTACATCTAAATAAAAAATGACATTCAAGTAAATCAACTATATCAGATATACTTGAAACAAGCACCGTAAGCACCTGGCTCGCATTATTACAATCATGCGGTTGTGTGTTACATTCGAGTAAATTGACCATATCAAATATACTTGAAACAAGTACCGTAAGCATCTGGCTCGCATTATTACAATCATGCAGCATTGTGTGCTTATTTTCTCTTCATCTTGTGCAAATAAGTTATCCTAATCAAGGACATTCCCAAATGAATTTGGAATTTTACTATCTAAATTATTTCTTTAGTAAGAAAATCGTCATTGCATTGAGATAAGCGATAAATCATAATAATCTAAAAGAATTGTTACAATTATTCACATGTTTATGCTGATGGTCAAATGATCTGATGGGTGCTAAACGTGAATTAATTTTGCGAAAAACGATGGCGGATCATTCCGAATTTTGCCGGAAATGATCAACATTGAAGTGACAAATATAGATGTTCAACCATTGAGTTTCGAACACCACATGTTTAGAAAATAAAAAAGTAAAATTTTTTTTTTTGGTTTTTTTTATCCAATTTTAATCATACAATTGATTTATTACAATAGCTTACATACATTTTTTTTTTTCAATTTGGTCCTAAAATTCCTATTTGATTCTAAGAATATTTTTTTTTTTTGAACACATTTGTTTCTAGTTGTAAAAATCCTTACAAGTAATTGACAACAAATAATTGATCAAATCAAAATTTTTTCTCAATGATTTCAATGTGAACTTATAAAACTAAATATAAAAGTAAAGTAATAGACTAATTGAGGATAAAAATAAGGCAATAATTAATTGATAATAATATTGATAAATAAAGTTTTTTGTCTTACCATCTGGCGTCTTTATATTAATAATCTCAAAAAATTATATTATAATGTTGAATAGTTTTTTCAATTTCAGTTAAATAAAAATTTTTTTTTTTTTTTTTTTTTAAAAAAAAAAAAAAAAAAAAAAAAAAATTATACAAAGAAACTCTGGTGTTAATTACATTGCATATTAATCTAAAAATAAAATTAAAAACGAATATAAAAAAATCCTCTTCGCAATAATAATAAAGTCTTCATCTTTGTAGCATAATAACAACAATAATAATAATTAATAATTTTATAATTATAATAATAATGTTGCTAAAATATTTTAAAAAAGATTACAGAGAAACTTCGTTAAGAAGTCTTTTAGCTTTAATATTCGTATGTGCTATTTTAGGAATGTCAATGAACAAAATACTTATAGCAACTGGACTAAAAAAAGCTGAACCATTAGTAACCCTACAAATTAAATATTCACCAAGTATACCGGTATGGTCATCGTTTATTTGTGGTCGAGGTTTTACTGGTGCTATTGCACAAACTTTAAAGAGAAGTTTAACAGGAAATATAGCGACAGATTTACCTCAAAGTTATATTCAAAGGTTTAGTGCGGATGGTTTAACTATTGGCGATTGGACCAATCAAACCGGGTTTTGGCCTTGTTTCATATTTAATCCTGGAAATAAGTTGTTCTTTAAACCTGGTGAAATCGATCAAATCATTTTATATGGTGTGGCTAATCAAGGTCCTATTCCAGGCTCAGCTGGTTTATTATTTGGTATATTTAATGATGAAAGAAATTTAACTTCTGTTGACCCTTTTATTAGTCCAGTTCCTTCTTCCAATACTTATACTTTTACGAGTTATGAAAGAATAGATATTACAAATAAACTTCATTCTTACTTTTTTGTTAATCAACAAAGTACTAATCAATTAGAGATGCCTGCGAATCAAAGTTTAGCTGGAAGATTTGCTTATTCTCCTGATACATATTTAGTAAGTGTCAATTCTTTTTACAGTAAATTTAAATTTTTATCGATGACTATTTCTTAAATATATTATTAAAATTTAGGTACAAACATATACGGAAAAGGTTCAATATACTCCATATGGTAAATAAGTCTATATTATGTAATGATGCTTACTTGTAAAGGGTTAATACAGAAATTAATTATTGATATTTTTTATTATTTTCAGATATGATCTCTAATGTTGGTGGTTTAACTACGTATGCTTTGGCGATCTGGTTTATTTTATTTGGGTAAATTTTATAAATTATTTAAATTATTTGTAATTAATCAAATTAATAGTATGATTAATAAATAATTTTTTTACTCATTTCTTTTTTACAGGAGAGGAAAGTACCGTTCATGGGGTTTGATTCAAAGATATTTGTTACGTAATTCTCCAGATGCGAATAAAAAAGATAGTAGTAATAGTTTATTACCGTTTACATATGAAAAATCACAAGATGTTGATAATAATAGTACACTTGTTGGCTCAAAAAATTTTGATGATCATGATGAACAACCTTCTTCAGCATTTTATTTCTCATCATCAGGAGCTCCAACGCAATCTAGATTTACATCACTATCTCCAAATAGTACGATTACACCATCATATTATTCAGTAAAGGAATTAAATAAAAGGATTGATGCTAAAATAAATGAAAAACTTTGGTTTGTAGAACAAACTTTAAATCGTCATTACCTTTCCGGATTTAAATTACGTAGATATGATGATGATATAAAAAAATTGGAACAATTGGGATTTGATACATCATATGATGATGATAATAATGAAAAAGTACCTTTATCATCACCAACAATTCATCATAATTGGAATAGTTTTGATTCAATTGTTCAAAACAATCATAAGAATATTCAAATTCCCCCCTCCTTAATCCCTGGTAATAAAAGAAGTAAAGATACTTTAAATCCCGAAGAACAAAGAACTCAATATCCAAATGTGGTAGTAGGTCAAATTCCTTTGCAAAAGAAACAAAGAGGAAGGAATAGTGGAATAGGAAGTGGAAATTATCAACAATTTGTTAACACGTCTACAAATATTTCAACCGGAGTTGCTACAACATCATCATATCCTCCAATAATATCACAAAGTGATAATTTGAGTAGTATTCCACCTTCGCTACAAAGTAGTGTCATTAACAATCAGGAACAAGTTCAAGGTCCCCCATAAGTTCCATCACAGGGTTCATCACAAGCAGATGCATCACAAGTAAATGCACCACAAGGAGGATGTACCGCAAAGTCAATCACCACAAGGTGTATCGGTGTATCACAAGGTCCACCACATCTTTCACCATAAAATGCGGAAGAGCGATGGTAAATGAATATATCTTGGGTGATTTGAATATTATTATGATTATCTTGCAGTATATTAAGTTATTGGACTGAGATGCTCCGGATGTCCACCCCACATACTCATTAAACATTTACTCCGTCTAATTGTTTCACTGTAAAATTTAATATATATATATCTGATATGTATTTTGTATAGTTAATTTGTTTGTAAAATAGAAATATCAAAATATTTATTATAATTATTGTAGATTTTCTTACCGTAGATTATAAATCTTTTTTTAATTTCATAATTTTTGCTGCGGACATACTGCGGACACGCTGCGGACACGTTGGCTGGCTGGCGGGGCACGCTGCGGTTAAACGAATTAAACGAATAAAAAAAGAATTCGAAAAAAAATAAACTGTAAAAAGTAAAATAATTGAAATTATCGAAATTTAAAATTGAATATCAAATACTGTAAATATTCATGATATTACTTTATTTTATTTTTCTAAAAATATAAGCTCATATAATTTATTTTTATGATACAAACAGTTAGAGCATATATATCTGGTTTAACAAAATGGGTATACGGCCGAAAATCTGACCACCTCAATGTTACATTATTACAAGATCGCTAAATAATAACGCACTTTTAACTTGCAATTTGATACAAATACGAGAGTTATTATTATCAAAGTAAAAATCATGATAGAAAAGAAATTATATGCCACTTTATTAGTTTCACAGCATTAAAAAGTATAAAGCTTTCTCAGCAAGAAAAGATAATATTTTTTTAAACATTTTAAAAACACAAAAATTTTGAAATCGTGAAGCCATAATTATGTAATTTAGTATATGGCTTCGCCGCCGTATTGCAACTAATCCAAAAATCAAATAAACATTTAAAGTATAGATGTACTAATGTAGAATATTTTAATAAAAATACCTTAATTATATTCTTTTTAAGCTAAATCTCATCAAAGAGATTGATTTTTGCGGGGAACGTCTCGATCACGTGATTTTATAACACCTACATCGCGCCCATGTTTTCCATTTTTGCTATTTATCCTTGGGACGAATTTTTCAATATGTGAAAATTTATTTGTCACTCACTATTTGTCACTTAGTTAATACGTGATCGAACCCGGCGGTAAAATAACTTTTCTGGAAGCAATTTTTATTTTACATAAAATATACGAATAAAATTAATTCATGTAATGTTCTTACAATCGCTTCCAAAGCCTCCTTTTACACAAAAGTTCACTTCCATACCATGATTTATACTTTCTAAATACCATCAACTTTTATAAATTATAATTAATGTTTTCCGGAGAAAAGTTTTTTTAAAATTTGAACAATATTTAACGACAGCCAATTATTGTTTCTAAGATTATTATTATTAATCCATTCCTTGAAAATATCTTCAAGAAAATGAGCTCTTTAATTAATGTATTTATTGACTTAATAATAAAAAAATAATATAGTGTTATTTACTGTAACTATTAAAATATTTTTACTATATAACTATTAAATAATTTTATTATTTTACTTATTTTTTTTTTCAAATATTTTATTTCTAGGAAATTCTTGAAACCAGTTGGACTTTGAGAGTAAGTAAGTTTTCGACACTTCTTTAAAAAAAGAAAAAATTCGCGAACTCGACCTTTTTTAGAAAGTTCACGTCCGATTTTGCTGTATTCTTGATGTTTTCTAATTCAAAAAATCAATTTATCATACACTCGTTATTAATAATAAGGAAATATTTAACTAAGTAATCTCTTTAATGTCAACCTCGTCTAATTTAGACATACTCTTGATTTTCTATTAATTAAAATTAATAAAAATACAGAGCTATATCAGACAAATAAAACCATTTTTACCATAAAACTCATAAAAAATCGTTGTATTTAAAAATTAAATTAGGCGTTATTAAGAAATTCCAAGTTAAACCTCGCGAGTAACTAAGTTTCACCAAAACTACTTCAAAAAAATTTATATTACTACGGTATTTATACTATTGATTTTTATCTTTTTTAAAAAAATTTTGATGGAAAATATTACAGATGATGCACCAGAATGTTATACCAATTTAATTAAAAATAAATTCGTAATACTTTTGGTAGTTTGCTTTAGAAATAAAAATAATAAGGTACTTAATCAAACTGAGGAAAAAAAAATAGAATTGTTAGAATTAAAAAGTTTGGACCTAAATTTGTTGAAAACGTCATTCGGAATTCAATCACAAATTTATCTTGGACTTTTTTTTTGTAATAATTAATTGTTGAATTGTAAGTACTAGTTATTTGATAAGGGGGTTAGAATATCACCGAACTGCGAAGCAGCTCGCTATCAAATAACTGTGTTATCCTGCAGTCTCTGACGATCATGCTTATAACTATTTCCGGTTTAAAGTGCGTGTCCTTTTAACTTTTTACATGTTATTTAGTATCTGAAAAAAAATTATGCAATTGCAGTTTATTTATAGCTTAATAAAAAAATGTCAACATGATGAAAAAAGCATGATCATATTTGGTTGTAAGATAATAATACTTAATTGTTGAATCATAATTCAAATTTTATCTCAGCATAATGTGAGCTTCTCAAAATATACATTTATCTTAATTAAAACTTCAATAACTTTTGTAGGTAGTATTAATAATACTGTTCATTACCAATGCATTATATCAATGGTATTAAATTACCATTTAAAAAAAAATCCTTTGAGCAACTCTGACTTTTAACTTTTTTTATCAAACTTAATGAAATTTAATTTATGCACTATTTCGCTAAAAAAACCCGCTTTTTTTAATTTCGTTCCTTATTTAATAATTTATTGTTTTACTACTTTAAAAGCTTCGACCTCCCAATTGTATATGTATAATTTATATTCATGATAATGACAATTGTATTTTTTTTTTTTAACATTAATAACGCATGTCTTTAATACTTTAATAGAGTAACCATAATACAAAAATTATAAAGAACATACATAGAGTCGAAACCCTATAACTAACCAATAATACACCCAAAAGAAACAAACAAGCGCACAAAGTAAATAAACTAAGTAAAATTGCTCTAAACATATAAAGATTTTTCCTAAAAACAAAAAAGATTAGTAATCCACCCAAATTTTGAAGAAAGTTTCGCCGAGATTATATTGTAATTCGCTGCCAATATACGTGTCTTTGAACTCAATCTAATTTTAGGTTCTGATCTAAAGAATCACTCTACCATCCATCTGATAAAATCAGGATAACAAAATAAAATTTAATTTTTTCGTTGGAAATTTTTAACGCGAAATCACGTGATTTCAGAATAAATCTCATTTTATTTTCAGTAATTCCATCCTATTTAAGCCTTTTCGTTTGTTGACCTCAGCTAGTTGGCTATTTTTCAAGCGTTTGTCGTTAACATTCTTCTCATTAACATCTCGATTTGCGTCCTTCATTCGGTTGTGAAAGTTTCGTTGAGCATTGTAAATTCCAATATCACTTTACTTTATCCCGCTAAACGAATAATTTCTATCCATTTTAACATATCATCTGCCATTGTAGTACCTTCAAAATGCTTCGGCCAATTTTTTACTTCTTGAAATAATTCCAACAATCTTTTTTTTTTCTTGATCTCCTGGATTAGTAGTATCAAAACCCTGTACATTCACAACAGCAGTAATCTGGATCTTCTCTAACTCCATCTTAATATCCGTTTTCTCAAAATCTACTCTAACCCCTCAAATTTTTATCCAGACTACTTACTTATATTGTTAATCATAGGCGTATCATCATATCGAGTATATTTAATTTCGATAATCTTTTATGATATCGACTACTTCTTCCGTCGGAATGATAATGACAATTGTAATTAATTCCAGTATGATAAATTTGAATATTTTTTAATTGTTTACAAATCTAACTAAATCCAATTACATTCATTACAATAGTTAAGAAACATCCAAATGTAATGGCTCCTGAAAAAATGCAAAAATACGAACAATCCATTAAATGGAACATATTATGATGAAGAATTGAAGAAAAGGTGAATTTTATATAGTATTTTATTATTTATTTGTATTTACACTAATAATTGCATATTTATGTTTGGATCATACTGTTGTTCATATTACTGTATTATGGAAGTCTATTTGGATCAATACATCAACATGAGTATATAGATAATGAGTATGATATAAGTCTCGTTGTATGTATGGTATAGTTTTTTTATTTTTATATAGTATAATTTTTATCTATACTGTATAGTTA